>JADBJO010000167.1:512500-542500 GCA_016801955.1 Conus betulinus
CATGTAAATGTTTTTATTTTTTTTTTTTTTTTTGAACATGAGAGTGAACAAAGGACATATCTGGGACTCTCTGCACAGGCTAGTCATATTAGCCGAATAGTTGTTCGTTGATTTTCTTTGTCTTTGGATTTTCCCCGTTTTTTTTTTTGTTTGTTTGTTTGTTTTTTTTGTTTGTTTTTTGTTTTTTAAGATGTAGCCTTTATACTTAACGTGTTGACACCCGTAAGGAAGCCACGTGTGATCGGAATCGGAAAAGAGAGAGAGAGAGAGAGAGAGAGAGAGAGAGAGAGAGAGAGAGAGAGAGAGAGAGAGAGAGAGAGAGCTATTAGCGGTTCGTCGTCCTCAAGCTACTTAAGATCGACTAGTTACTGCGAACAATCTAGCATTTTCAGTCCATTATGTCCTCATCATTGAACTAGCAGACAGAATACTGGCATGGGCAGCAAAGATTAGTGTGTTGGAGTATCAAACAAGCCTGTTATAACCAGTCGTCTGAAAGCGAATGAAAAGGTGGCAGCGCATTGAAGAAAGTAATGTTTTGACAAGCTGCCGATCTTGCACGCCGTGGTAACAGCCAATGGTTGTCCATAACGCTAATGAAGGGAAGGAGGGGGGTGGGGGGGGGTTACAAGTTCTGTGTTAGTAGTAATTTCCTCTTTTATGTTACTTCTCGTTGACTCTCTCTCTCTCTCTTTCTTTCTTTCTTTACTATCTACCGCGTTTTTTTGTGTGTGTGTGCTTTTTTTTTTTTTTTTTTTTTTTTTTTTTTTTTTTTTGCCTTTGTGGATCTCCTGTCTTTGTTCCGAAAACTCGCATACATTTATTTTTCTCCCAGAGCAGTTTATGACAAGCCAGCTTTTTGTTGTTATTTTGCATCCATGTAGTGCAAGTTGTACACATTGTTCTGTGTGGACATTAGCTGTTCAGTCTGTAGCTTCTATCATGCCCGTAGGCCTTTTTATTTATTTATTTTTTTTTCTATTTTTCTATCTTTCGTTGTGTGTGTGTGTGTGTGTGTGTGTGTGTGTGTGTGTGTGCATGCATTGACTTTTCCCTTTTTTTGTTTGGGGGTGCCTGGCGCTCTAAGCAGGTGTGTGTGTGTGTGTGTGTGTGTGTGTGTGTGTGTGTGTGTGTTGATCGCGAGACTTGTTTTGTGATAGGATTTTTTCCCCCTTGGGTGTTTGATAGCCCTGAAAAAGGCGCTGCATGGTCGGATTGGGTTACGATTAAATCCGACTCTTGATTTAAGAGATCAAAGCATCACTTCTACCGTGTAATAATGTTTTTTGCTGTCATGACTTCCGATGTTTGAGGCGCGCATTCCCTGTGTCTGGCATACCCTGAAAAGTGTTCATCGCTCTTGTTGTAATTACTACTTCCTTTGAAACAGCAGTAAAGAATTTCAACCAGGAGGAAACTGTTGGATTTTTTCCAGTGTGATCTTGCTTACAACCTCCCTCCCCTTCTCTCTCTCTCTGTCTCTGTCACACACACACACACACACACACACACACACACACAGAGAGAGAGAGAGACACACAGAGAGAGAGAGACTCGCGCGCGCACAGCAATCCTGAATGTTACATCGACAGAAACATACACAAACACCGCATTATTAAGTTCCACGAGAACATTTTTATTGGCCACAAGGGAAAGAAAAAACATAGCTACAGTTATTGTGATGTGTTGTGCAGCGTTCAGTCACCACACGACAGGCTATCAATCACATGTATCACAGTGGAACCTCTCAGTGGTGTACTCTCAATATCCTTAGAAAAAAATGGAGCCTAAACACCATAAGGTTACGATCTGGATGCGGGGGAGGGGGCGGGGAAGGGGGGCAGTCATATCCAGTGCAAAAAGATACATCTTTTTTGGGTAAAAACTGAAAAATGCTTGTCAAACCCCATCGTAATTAGAGTAGAAGGTGGAGTCTTCATTACTACTGAGAGGTTCCACTGTCGTGCATCAGTCACACACAAAAGAAAAAGTCAGAACATATGTAATGATACATAACCTGTCATATATAATATGGCATGAGAACATTCTAAACATTGGAATTTCCAACGTGAAAATGACAGTCTTTTCGTTATGGGTGGAAGACTAGATTGGCAGAAAGTCCATACTTTCTGGGAGGCATGTATATACTGTACACAAGGCCACTGTGGCACAGTGCCTTGGTACCAGGGAACTGTACCACACGACTGCACAGTCAATGAACGCACGGGTGGACTAGACGATGAAAATCGACTGACACTGCGGACATGTCCAAATGATCAAAAGGAAGGAAGGCGGGGTGGGGTGGGGTGAGAGGGGGAGAGGGGGGGGGGGGGGGGGGGGGGGGGGGGGGGCAATCCAGTGCACTTCGCCGTGGGACGAAAAGCTGAAAATTTTGATGACGCAGAACTAAAGTCACACGAAATGCCAAAGCAAAGACGTTAGGTGCAGGGTGGGAAGGGGAGAGACAGGGTCACTTTCTGCATATCCCACGTCCAGTCTTTTCCACAAGGTTCATTTTCCGCGCGTCATCCCTTACAAGAAAAAAAAAAATTCAAATACAAATACGCTTCCTGCTTAATACGTGAAATAAGAAAGAAAAAAAAAAAAAAAAAAAAGGAAAAAAAAAAAAAAAAAGAAAAGAAAAAAAAAAAAAACAAAAAAAAAAAAAACGCAGGGATCTAGAGGAAAGGGTGGGAAGTACCTCTTTCACTTCAATATGTCTCCACAAGCTCAATTTTGTACATTATCCTCATGGAACTCTTCTGCAGATTTCTTTTTCCTGTATGTCTTCTTCTTCTTGCTTCTTCTTTCTTTCTTTTTTTTTCTTTCTTTCATTTTTTTTTTCTTTCCCACAAGGTTCAGTTTCTGCGCGTCCTACAAGAAAAAAAAAAAAAATCGAAGACAAAACTGCTTCCCGCCTAACACGTGTAAAACACAAATGCGGGGGAACTGGAGGAATGCATGGGAAACATCTCTTTCTCTCAGTATGCCACCACAAGCATAATTTTTGTACATTATCCCTCAATGAAATTTTCTGCAGATTTTTTGTTCCTGTGGGCTGTATTTTCTTTCTTCTTCTTTCTTTTTTTTTTTACTTTCTTTCTCTCTTTTTCTTTTCCACGAGGTTCATTATCTGCGCGTCGTCCCCTACAAGAAAAAAAGATCAAAGACAAAAACGCTTCCCGCCTAACACGAGTAAAAAAAAAAAAAAAAAAAAAAAAAAAAAAAAAAAAAACCGGAGGAACTGGAGAACTGGAGAGAGAATGGGGAATATCTCTTTCATTTCAATATGTCTCCACAAGCAATTTTTGTACATTTTCCCTAAATGAAATGTTCTGCAGATTCTTTGTTCCTGTATGCTTTCTTCTTCTTTTTTCTTTCTCTCTTTTTCTTTTCCACAAGGTTCATTATCTGCGCGTCTTCCCGTAACAAAAAAAAAAAAAAAAAAAAAAAAAAAAAAAATCAAGACAAAAACGCTTTCCGCCTACCACGTGTAAAACACAGATGCGGGTGAACTGGAGGAAAGCATGGGAAACATCTCTCTCTCTTCAATATGTCTCCACAAGCACAATTTTTGTACATTATCCCTCCATGAAATGTTCTGCAGATGTTTTGTTCCTGTAGGCTGTATTTCTTCTTCTTCTTTCTTTTTCACTTTCTCTCTTTTGCTTTTCCACAAGGTTCATTATCTGCGCGTCATCCCCCTACAAAAAAAAAAAAAAAAAAAAGAAGAACAAAACGCTTCCCGCCTAACACGTTAAAAAAAAAAAAAAAAAAAAAAAAAAAAAAAAAAAAAAACGGGAGGAACTGGAGGAGGAGAGAATGGGAAATATTTCTTTCAATATGTCTCCACAAGCATAATTTTTGTACATTATCCCTCAATGAAATGTTCTGCAGATTCTTTTTTCCTGTATGCTTTCTTCTTTTTCTTTCTTTCTTTTTTTTTTACTTTCTTTCTCTCTTTTTTTCCCACAAGGTTCAATATCAGCGCGTCATCCCTTACAAGAAAAAAAAATTCACAGAGACAAAAACGCTTCCCGCCTAACACACGTAAAAAACAAATGCGGGGGAACTGGGGGAGAGAATGGAAAATCTCTCTTTCACTTCAATATGCCTCCAGAAGCGTAATTTTTGTACATTATCCCTCACTGAAATGTTCAGCCCGATTTCTTCTTCCTGTACGATCTCTTCTTCTTCTTCTCTTCCTTCTCTCTCTTTTTTTTTTTTTTTTTTTTTTTTTTCCTTTTTTTTTATGAGGAAGGGGAGGGGAGAGGATATATTACCTACTCCACACCAATTTTTCTCAACAATTTTCATTTTCTGCGCATCACCGTCTTCATGCTTTTTTTTTTTTTTTTTCCAAAACAAACACACTGTCTCTTTTCCCTCTCCTAACATCCATAAAAAAAAAAAAGAAAAAAAAAAAAAAAAAACTGTGATGGTGAGAAGAGTAGGGCACCGGGTGGGACGGGGGAACACATCATCTTTTTCTCTAGATCCATTTTTTCTGTACAACCATGAAAATGCGCGCAGACTCACTCTTGTAGGTTTCTTCTTCCTGCCCAACCTCCGTGAAAAGAACGAACGACGGGGAAGGAGTAGGAGGGGACAGTTGGGAGGGGTGACGGAAGAAAGAGAAAGGGAAGAGCAATAGGACAAGGGGGAGGAGGCATCGGATTTGAAGGCAGGGGGAGTGGGGAGGGCAATCGCTTTTTCCAAATTCATTTTTCTTTTTTCTTTCACCGAAAATAACGATTTCGTGCACCTCACTTACCGATTCTCAAAAAGATCCCAGTTTCTCGCATTTAAAGTACAACCGACAAAACACCGTGCCCAATGATGAAGTTGTCAAGCATGGTCCATTTAGTTTCTTTGCCCAAAACAGAACGAAAATCATTGGGGGGAAAAAAGCCGACCTCGACTGAAAAGCGGAAACTGACTTCCTTGACAAAAAAAAAAAACAAACAAAAAAGTACTTAAAAAAAATAAACAGTGCTCATTTGTTTCACTGGCATACATGTCATACCATGCCAGGTGCCAATTTCCAAGTCAGCTCAAAAGCGATTCACCTATATCAATACTTTTCAGTCACCGCTTTTCTCATTGGATCATTTTTCATCCACATCATCTCTTTCATTTTCTGGACATTCTCGTAAAACCGTCCACGGATAACCCACATTTCAATGTAACTCCCCACCCCATCCCCAGAAAAAAAAATAGGAGAAAAAAATGGGAGCAAATGCGAACAGTTGGAATGGAAGCAGCTATAGAGGAAAAAAACCTCGGACCATTGCGGGGGCGGGGGGGGGGGGGCGGGGGGGGGGGGGGGGGGGGGGGGGGGCACTGACTATACAACTGAATCCATTCCAAGCACCTGCAAGCACACGCTCATAATCCGGCCTACTCAGGAATACAGCAAGAACCTGAGCATAAAATGACTTTTCACCCCGTCTCTCTCTCTCTCTCTCACTCTCCCTCCCTCCTCACGCACGCATGTACACAAAAAGCTCGCGTGCGCCCCCCCCCCCCCCCCCCCCCCCATCCCCCCTCTCCCCCACATACACACTCGAACTGCAACATGAATCAGATCATCATTCTACAGCACAACAAATGCTGCTCTCCCTTACCGAGTATGGCACT
This sequence comes from Conus betulinus, assembly GCA_016801955.1. Lineage (NCBI taxonomy): Eukaryota > Metazoa > Mollusca > Gastropoda > Neogastropoda > Conidae > Conus > Conus betulinus. The sequence goes on from JADBJO010000167.1 coordinate 518,141, forward strand.
GCCAGTGGGCACGTAGTTCATGGCCTGAGAACAGCTGAATGAGCAATGCTTGCACTTCAATACCATGTCATCATCACCTGCCTCAATCCCATCTCTTTCTCCGTCCATTATCTGTCCCGTTACCTCGCCATTCTTTTCAGCGGCCATTATCTCCTTGGCACTGACGTCTCGTTTAGAGTTCGGACCATGGAGGTTTGAGCCGGGGCGGGCCCGCCGTCGCCACTGTCTACTTTCGGCGTGGTTCTCAAATCGACAGCAGCCATATCGTCGTCACCCGAATTAGCTGACTGTGACACAATCCCCAACATCTGCTGGATTCCAGGCTGGGTCTGGGGGGGACTAGGGGCCGGGCTGAGCCTGATGGTACTGTCTGGGGGCGGAGTGCTGTCCGAGGGCTGCGGGGGGCGGGAGGCTGAGCTGAGGTTGACTGCACTCCAGGCGATCGTTGGGCGTCTGCGGAGTCTCGGGTTCTAACACTTTAAACCTCAGCACGATGACATTGCCATCTCGCCGAGAATGAGCTTTGTTTAGGTGCATTACCGCAGCACGAATCTGAAAAAAAACACACACACACAGATATGATCACCAAATACTCGCACTGGAAATGGTCACCGTCTTCAATTTATCACGACTCCAAAAATGGAATGAAGAATCAATTTTATGTCCCATGTGAAAGAACAAAACAAAAAAAAAAAAATCAAAACATCACATCTGAAAAAAACAAAAAAAAAAAACCCGACACAGATGAAAGGAGAGGAGGTGAGGGATGTATGAAGCAGAATGGGAGAGAGATGGAGAGAGAGAGAGAGTGAGAGAGAGAGAGAGAGAGAGAGAGAGAGAGAGAGAGAGAGAGAGAGAGAGAGAGAGAGGCGAACACATGGTCAGAAACATGACAGACATCTGGCAGACCGTGGCAATCTGCAGGCACCATCACCGCTAATCCGTTAAAACTTGAAACTTCATATGACGTTGCTGATTTCTTCTTTTTTTTTTTTTTTTTTTGTTGTTTCTCTTTCTTCTTTTTTTTTTCAGACAACGGAAAAGGGCTGCAATCTACCTTGTTCCGTTAGTTATTCTCTTTCCTTCGACGGTAAGTTCCACTCTGTGGGTACTCGAGCGAAACAGACAGACAGCACAATTCGGCTATGACAGCCGAAATCAAACACCGTGTAAAAGGGTACTCACCTCGTCACACCCGTGAGTGCAGTAGTCACACTGATATTTTTGGGGCACGGTCTGATACGGGTGGTACGTGCGACTGTGGTGGGCAACACGGGCCGCTTCGATGTGCGTGTACTCGCAGGTCATACACTTCCAGTATGTCACCGGGCCCTCAGGCCTCGGCACCAGTGGAATCCCTTGGTACAGGTACAGATCCTGTTTCTTGAGCCAATGCAGCTGGCGCTCCCTGTAAACGCCATGTCGCATGTGTATTAGAAAGAACCTCCTTCAGGAGTGTGAATGGAATGGAAGGCGAGTGAAAACAAGGGGTGGGGGTGGGGTGGGGGGGGGGGGGTGGGGGGGCATGGGCGGTATAGGAACTGGTCGGCTGGTGAGGATGGGAAGAAAAGAGTGTGCAGATCTGTGGTTTTAGCCTCGTTCAAGATGTTCTCTTCTTGTTTCTTTCTTTCCCCCCCTTTCCCCCCTCTACTTTTCCGTTACTACTAAAATGCAGACTGGGTGTTAACCTTTGGAGGTAACAAAATGCACAAGTCCTGGGGGGGGGGAAAAAAAAACACTCACAACGACCGAAACAGTTTTCTGTATCAGATCCTGTCAAACAATGATCCTCTTAAGTAAGAGACGGGAGAAGGGTAAAATAAAGATCGGGTGATTTTGTTCTCAAACCGACACCGATACTGTGTGTGTGGACACATTGACTGATGTAAAGCACCATGCCTTACTAACACCCCTTTCTCTCCGCTCCTCCCGTTCTCCTCCCCCCCCCCCCCCCCCCCTCTCTCTCTCTCTCTCTCTCTCTTGTCCAGATTGCTTGCGTCTTTGCAATCAAATCTGCATGCACTTGTTGACGAACAGAAACAACCGTGACAAGCCTTTCACAATCCGTGCCCAAGGCTTGGTTTCCTCGTTTTCAGACCATACGGATAACATTACTCAGCAGGAGTTGGACCAAAACATGACTGATATAGAACCGAGTCGGAATTTCGGGAGACAGAGAGCTTCAAAAGCCCAGGATTACTGTTAGCTGTACATCACGTTCTTCGTGAAAACGGCTATTAATGACTTAAATCTGCTGCGTCATCACTGTTGTTTTTCAGTTTTACAACCAGGCTTGATGTGGCCATGAAACAGCAGCAACGAATCTTGAAAACGGCAAAACGGACTGTCCCATGTGCACGTGCATCGAAGCATCGCACTGAAAAAACAATGCTCTGGCTGGTTTCAATTTTCATTGCATATAAACCCACTGTGGTCACAGTGGGTTTTTTTTTTTGTTTGTTTTTAACTCACTCACTAGTGACGAGAGTCAAAAGCAGTTTAAAAATGACTGCTGCGATATCATAATCTACAACTTTCTCTCTCTCTCTCTCTCTCAAAACAATAATAATAATGATAATAATAGCAATAACGGTCTAGGAAATCAGAAACATGTCAAAAAAAGAAATTTTAAAAAAAAACGAACCAGTCAAGATGGCCTTTGCAAGCTCTACGATACGATCATCTTGGATCAATTGGCTGTGCGCAGAACTGTGCCTTCAAGGTCTGTCCAGCAACAAGAAACCAACCAACACCGACAACTGACAAAGCATGGCTATTCGAGGGACTCTGTGACCACAACCGTCAGCAGACTGACTGGGTTATATGGTGGGGCGGAGTCCCGTTCGCCTGGCTCGCCTACTCTTGGACGGTGCTGCCACGCTCAAAAGCTTCTGAGAATTGTGACTCTTGATCCAGTTTCGCCGTCCCTCGTTCAATTAATTTATTTTACAAGTTACCCATTCTCAACCGCTCTTCGGACAAGCTAAGTATTCGCCGTTGCGTTCACTGAAGTGACTTGCTAGCTAGTGTATTCCAGTTCATTCACACACACACACTCTCTCTCTCTCTCTCTCTCTCTCTCTCTCTCTCACACACACACACACACTCTCTCTCCCCCCCCTCACACACTCCCCCCCCCCCACACACTCTCTCTCTCTCGCTCTCTCCCCCCCCCCCCCCCCCCCCCCCACACACACACACACACACACACACACACACACACACACACACACACACACACACCGGTTTCTATGAACATGAACGCTTGCAAGACTTGTACTCTTCAACCAGTCTTGAGACTAGAAAACGTTCTGCTTTTAACCACCGTTTAATATCCATTTAACTTTCGGACAAATGCTGCCACATAAGAGGAGAGAAACCTGTTGTATCGATTCAATATGTATACTGCACAATACAAATCACAACATACACACACGTGCGCGCGCGCGCGCGCACACACACACACACACACACACACACACACACACACACGTATACTACTTACCCTTTACTTGATTTGGCCGGCTTGCTGGTCTTTGGACTCCAATCTGCAACTCCTCCCTGCTGCCAAGGCTATTGCAGACGATGGTATCCACCTGATTGGTGCTGTTTGTCAGCTCTCCGTTGACTTTCGGTAGCGGCGACATCTTTCTCTCTGCACTGCTAGCAAATGTGCCACCACCGATCTCAGAATGGCATCCGAACAGACTCTGATAATCGATCGATCTCCTGTCGACTGCGTGGCATAAGTTGCCTCCCTCTTCTACGAATTGACTCAGCAGTTCAAAAGGATGGGCAGTCTTGGAATGAGCTATAAGGGTGACAACATTCCTGAACAGCACCTGACACCACTGACACTTCAGCTCATAGTTCTTGCTATCGGAGTCAGGCGAAGAGGAAGCGGAATGTCCGGGGGCATCTGTGTTAACCTCAACGGATCCTGTTTTAGTTTCAATCAGTACGTGGCCGTTCTCGCCATTGTCTGAGCCTTTGTTGTTGTTCACATCCTCGCTGTGACTGCTTGCGAAAAAGCATTCCCATTCAGATGGGTCGAATTCGGGGTGACATCCTATGAGGTGATCAAGGTACTGTTCCTTGTGTGTCCCAGCGCTGCGAACACATGTTACACGGGTTCTTTCCGTGCACTTGGGTCATGTGATCCTGAAACGTGGTGGGCTTCAAGCAGACAAACTCGCACAAAGTACATTTGAGTGTTTTCATTGGCTTCCGTGGGTGCTTTAAACGGGCTTCATCCACTTCGGCATTATCCCCACCCAAGACTGGGGAACGGCGCAGCTGCTCGTCGCCCCTGTTTGTTTCCAAGTGCCGTGAGCGGTGATCAACGAAGCCTTTGAAGTCGTCCGTTGTGAATGGACACTTGTCACATTTATAACGATTCGCCCTGCTTTCAGCGCTTGGCCGAGACGAGATGGCACGCTTACATCTGGAGGCAGGAACCGCCCCACCCTTCTGAGTTTTGCTTGCCTCGTCTTCTACAATCTGGATGTTAAGCGTGTGGTCGTATACGTGTTCGCCTTCACATCGTTTTTGGTGTTTCTGGATGTCCCACTTCCACCCGGACCGGTAAGCACAGCCAGTACATCCGAAGCGTTTAAACTTGTGCTTAGTGTTCACGTGTTCACAGATTTCGTTGACTCCGCGAATTTTCACCTGGCAAAGCGGGCACTGGAACAGTGGCTTTTCATTGTCAGTCTCTCCTGTCGTGGGTTCTTCATGCTCGCTTTTCTTTCCTTTGCACCTCTGACTATCTATCTTCTGCCTCACGATTCCTGTCGCGCGCTGGGCCGCTTCCTTGGACGACAGACAAACTAGGGTTACTGTCTTTATGGTCAGGCCTTTGCCCAGCTTGGCTGCTTGATTGTGGATTCGATCCTGAAGGCTCACACCCGGGACTGCTTGTGAGTTGTAAGAAATTGGGTACATTGTTCAATACGCTGCTGCCCCCCTGGCATGTACCGAGGGTTCCTTCCACACGTCCGTCAGACTGGGCAGGGCTTTCATCACCGTTGGTATATAAAGGGCAATCCTTCGTCCCACCGTTTCTAGAATCCGGGGACTGGGCGGGAGGAGGCGAACGCTGGTAAGGTTGGGCAGGGGCGAGTGGTAGCTGTTAAAATGCTTGGACAGATCCCACTTACGTTTATAGGTGGATCCACAAACCACGCAGTGGAAGGGTCGGTTTTCGGAATGTGATACGATATGCTTTTGCAGCTCTGCCGGCCACTTGGCAGTAAAAGGACACTGGGGCACTGATTGGGTCTGGTGGCTGCCTGCTCCAAGGGCTTGACGGCAGGGGCAAGCTGCTGCGAGGGTCCACTGGAGAAGTTCGGTGGGGTTTCCTGTGGAATGCACGAGATTGGATTAACGTCACGCAGGCGTTTTGTGTCTGTATTAACAATCCTTCCCCTCCAACCTCCTTTTTCACATCTGCTCTCCCTGTCCATGTCCTTACATGTATCTTGCGCGTTTGGTTTTTATTGCTCTCTCTCTCTCTCTCTCTCTCTCTCTCTCTCTCTCTCTCCCCCCCCCCCCCCCCCCTTCCCTTTTATGTACGTATGTTGAGAGGAGGGAGTGTATGCAGATACAGACGCCTGCCTGTACGTGTATAGAATTGCGAATACACTGAAGCATTCTCGTGTGCAAACTGAACAAGGCTTGTACATGTGTATGTTTAATAAATAATACCCAAGCAACACCAAAATAGTCCTGTGTAAACTCCTTCAGAGTAACATTAGATGAATGGATAGGTAGATGACAGATGGCGTCGGGGAAGGGAAGGATGGACAGAGACAGACACAAAAACAGAGAAGGAGAGAGAGGCAGACAAAGGGAAAAATCGATTGAGAGGGGAGGATTGTGTGTAAGAGTAAGCGGCAAAACTACAACAAAATATGCGCGAGGCGCCACAATGCTTCTTTCTATGAAACATCAAATTTGCATGGTACGAGACTAATTACACAGGCAGACAAATGGACAGACACACTTACACAGGCACGCATTAAATAATTGCAAGGTGAACTTCAACCCGGTCTACCGTGCGAACAAATAATCCATATACATACAAAATGAGGGTATCGTGTCCATCTTTGCGCGACATGCGGGAGTGAAATTCGACAGCATGGAGTCGATAACTTTCCCTTCTTAATAAAAACAAAAACAAAAACGAAACAAAAGAAATCATTTCCAGCCACTCGCCTGTCTCCACTCTGCAGCCGTTCAAATTTATGATGGTCATCTAATTTGATAAATCGAATTCGCGAAGGTTCTTGTGCAACCCATAGTCTGGAATATCAGTTATCTTTTCCTGGAAACTGACTGAATTGCCGTGCCCTCCGCCAAGACGGTGATGGGTTTATCCCTGGTTCGTTGGTTAGTGTGCCCTGTCGGCATGATGGCGCCCTGTCTACCGAACCAATGGTAAACGAAATTTGGGGGAAATGTGGCTTAAGGACACATTTTTTTTTATGCTGATCGATGAGAATGAGGATGACAAAGATGATGCTACGGATTTCCATTTCGGTCTGAGACTACATGACGGGGCTGTGTGTTCTACGCTTCCTTTCATAATACATCCCGGCGTCAACCAGGCCCGAAAGATACAGACACCTGCAGTGTTGGTCAGAAAATTTGAGCAACACTCTCAGACACGCACCCATTAAGTGGATGAAACTCGACTATGAGTATGGGGGGGGGGGAGAGAGAGAGAGAGAGAGAGAGAGAGAGAGAGAGAGACCGACAGACAGACAGACAGACAGAGCAGAGAGATTTGCACTCTCAGCGATGCTTCATGACATTTTCTGGTGACCTGGAGAGAGACAAGTCACTGAACGATCCGACACCACCACCACACAGCAATCGCGGTTCTGTCTCAACCATACTCCATGTAAGTCATGCACAGAACAACAACACAACACACACACACACACACAGTGACCCCCACAAGCAGCAGAACCACGCTAAACCACACAACTCACTCTCTCTCTCTCGCGCGCACACTGCCCCCCCCCCCCCCCCCCCCCCCCCCCCCCCCCCCCCCGAGTGACAGCAGTTCAAACTCTTACCTTGCACTCGGCGAGTTTCTCAAAATGCTCCTTTGCGAAATGAGCGTTGAGCGCATGTTTTTCCAGGAAGTGCTCCCAGCAGACGGCACACTTGGTCAGGCCCTTGTAGCCAGACGGCAGGTGCGTGCCCAGATGCGCGCCGTACGCAGTCATCGTGTCCAACTGCTTGTCACACTTCGGGCACTGCAGAACATTCCCGTGCTCGGCCGGTGAGCCTCTTCCGTACTTCAGCCAGGCCTGCGCCTGCAGTTCCTTTTCCAGTTCCTGCACTTGTCTCGGGCTACTCACTCTGCCCGTCGTATTTGAATCTGAGGATGCTTCGGTATCCACGCCTGCCGCTTCTTCAAGAAGCCCTGCCGTCTGGGACAGGTGCGTCATGGCGATAGGGCCGTTGAGACCGTCCACCAGGCTCAGGAAGGCTGGCTGGTTGGTGCCTGTGGTGAAGGGTCCTGGCGGAATGCCTGAGGAGTTGATGAACGTTCCCCCCCGGCCATCTCCATCCATCTCGTCAGCATGCTCTCTCCGTCAGCTGGACAGGGGAGGAGGAGGTGGAGCAGGGAGAGTCCGCACCGAACGCAGTGGGCGTGTGTGGAGACAGGGTCTCGTTGGGGGTCACGACCTGCGGCTTGACCATCAGGCGGTCCATGAACTTTTTCTGCACGCATTTTCTGCTGCCTGTCTGTTTGTGGTTGCCCTGTGCCAGCAGAACGCGCATCCCAGCGGGGGTGTAATCCAGGTTGCCCGGGTCGTCGCCATGCTTTTCTTTCCAATGTTTATTTAAGGACTTCTTCCATTTGTAGATGTTCCCACACACAGAGCATCCAAATTTGCTCAAGCTCCTCGTCGTCTTTTCGTCCATTTTCTCTTCGATTATCTGAAAGATGCCGGAGAAAAGAACTGAAATCTGAACATTCGTTCCAAGATTTAGACACACACACACACACACACACACACACACACACACACACAGAGAGAGAGAGAGAGAGAGAGAGAGAGAGAGAGAGAGAGAGAGAGAGAGAGAGAGGAATGTACATACTGAATGATAACTCAAAGTATTAATACAGGTTTTTGATACTCAGGTGCAAGTCATTGCTTTCTATGGTGCCGAACTGTGGGGACTAGATGCTGCCGCTGCTCGCATTGAAAAAGTTTTTCGGAGTCCATATCAAAACACCTAATGATTTAGTTTGTGGAGAGATACCGGACGTTACCCTATGTACGTAATTCGCGAGGGCGGTGTATTAGATACTGGCTGAAGATATTACAAAGGAATGATAACATGTTACCTTTGAAAGCTTATAAAATGCTAATTTGGTTGGTATGTGAAATATTTTTCGCAAAACATTTCGTCAAAAACTCAGTGATAACAGATTGCAAAATTGGCATGAACACATTCAGCAAAGCGAGAGGTTTTCATGGTAAAGAACGTTTAAATCATCTACAAATTGCGAAATTATCTTTAAAAACAAAACAAAAACAAAACAGCGGAATATATCCTTCACTTGTTACTGACCGACGTATTAAAAATTACATGACGAAGTTCAGATTTTGTATTTCAAATATAGCAGTCCATCGTCAGCAGTATAATGCAGTTTCTGTTGTGAAAAGGCCAACGATAGCGAAAGATGTTGGACCGAGTAAATCATTTGACATGTCCAGAAACAAAAAAAATCGGCGAGAGAGCCTGAGGCTGCGCCAAAGTATGCTGATGGACCAGGTTTTAAAGCAATTTGTGTCAGAAAGAACCGATTTTCCGTAGTTGATGTTAAGATTTGGCGGTTACTAGCCGGAAGAAGCCTCTGCTGTGTAATGACATTTGGAAACGAAATTTGTTCTCAACACTGGCATCGATCGCGGGCGTAACTTTATCAAACTCAACGAACGGCTGTGTGGCCGTTGGCCAGATCAGCATTTGCACATTCTCTCAGCAAAATGACGAAGGAATGATCAGTCGGGGGGGGGTGAGGGGGGGGGGGGAACCTGGATCAGACGGAGTAATCAGGACGCAGCTTTACCGAAACGTTCGTGAAAAGGAAAAAAAAAAATCGCCTTGGACATTTTGTGATTTCAGGATCTCCGAACAAACGGAGAGAGAGAGAGAGAGAGAGAGAGAGGAGAGAGAGAGAGAGAGAGAGAGAGAGAGAGGAGAGAGAGAGAGGAACACACACACACACACACACACACACACACACACACACACACACCACACACACACATACACACACACACACACACATACACATACACTCACCTCGAAGTATTTCGCCGGTGAAAAACGTCTTTCCTTCGCTTCTTTCTTCGGCGGTTCATCGTCCGCCTCCAAAAATCCTTTAACGTCACAGGTGAGAGGGCTCAGTTCGGGCACCTGCTTCTCCTGTTGCTGCTCCTCATCCTCTCCCACACACTCGTGGAACTTTCTCTTCAAGGACTTGGTGAGGGCAGAGTGAAGCAGAGACTTGCCGTTCGTCTCCGTGCTGGCCATCATGCCAGCCTGCTGCATCGGATTGAGTCCCTTCAATCCCACTCCCTCTGTTTCTGTATTCGCTTTCTTTTCTCATTTGTCCCTCTCCTTCTCCAGCCAGATTACTGTGGATAAAAACAATCACGTTAAATACATCTGGCTGCAGAGAGGGGAAAAGCAAAAAGACAGCAGATTGTTATTATATATATATATATATATATATATATATATAGAGAGAGAGAGAGAGAGAGAGAGAGAGAGAGAGAGACAGACAGACAGAGACAGAGACAGAGAGAGAGAGAAATCAACTGGAAGGGGGGAGGGAGGAGCTAGTAAAGCACCGACTTCCATCTTTTTCTTTTTTAACATAATATGTGATTTTTCGCCTACAAAACAGTCACATGGGTCGGTGCTTCGTGTATTTACACGCATACAATACTCATTTGATCTGAGAGATTATTTTTCGCTGATCGCTGTACATGACATGAGTTTGAACACTTCAAACAGTCGTTAACTTAACAACCTTCTGCCTGACTTCTCGGCGCTATGTCGCACAAGATCGCCTGTGAAGTGGGTGGCGATCAAATCAGCGTCTTTGTGGAGCCACAGAAAACACAGCTCTTTCCGTTGGTTGTTACTGGTTCCATTGCATGGTACCCATGGGAATCTCTCGCAGTTAATTAACAGAAGTATCATAGGAAAACCGACGGCATAAATCATGTGACCAGACACGTACGGGGACTGTGGCAGCCACAAATTTACCCAGAAACTTTTCTGTCCGATGGCCAGTGTAGATATTCTCACGTTTCGAATCTTCTATCCCCCTCCCCCCCCCCCCCCCCACCCCCTCCCCCCCACCCCCTCCCCCTCTTAGCATGGCGTGAATAACCTGAAGCTCTGAAAGACTAAATCATTTCCAGTCCTGGAGCGGGAGGGGGGGAGGGGTGCGGGTGGGTGCGTGTGGAGGGTGGTGCTGATTAGATCAGTTGAGTGTCAAACATTGCCTGTTAGAACCATGTGGTGCTCCACATAAAATCTTAATGCCTGGTCGTTTTGGTGGTTTAACGTTGTGTAGGACAGGTTCCCTTCGCCCAGTCCCTTGGGGATGGTTATCTTCACCTGCCATATTATCGCAGGTGAGCGCGGAGCGTGACTGTAAAGTCTAAAACGACCTTACGGACAGGGGAAATAAGAGAAGGTGATTTCTTAGGTCAGTAAATTAAAAGCTCCTAAAGCCATCTAACACGTGCTGAAGAGAATGAGCAATTTAGCACACGTGTGCGAACTCATCGCTGTTGTTTCAACAGTGAACGGTAACTAGGGTCATACACTGTCCAACGCGTTTTCAAGGGTTACCTCCCTTGGAACGTGAACGCGGGGCGAATGGTTTAAAATGTGAACTGCGAAGGACGTCAAGCGGTTTGTCGTCTGCCAATATCACGAGGTGGATGCGAACGTTGTACCCTGATTAACAAAACAGCAATGGACGACTCCTGTGACTGGTCAGATTAAAACCGTTTTATGTTGACGCTTTCCACGACAAGTTGTTCACAACCAATTCCAAAAGGGTTCTTTGTGAAAGAATTTATTTCAGATACGTCGGGTCGACTACGCAGGCGCGCACATGCAACAAACAGCAAGAGAGAGAGAGAGAGAGAGAGACAGAGACAGACAGACAGAGAGACATAGACACAGAGAGAGAGGATACACGCACACACACACAGGAGAGAGACTGAGAGAGGGTGAGGTAAAGTAATGTTACTTACAGCCAGGCCGATCGCAAAGGGCCATATCCTGACAGTCACCGCGTTGAAGTCATCTCACAAATCATTTTTTTTTTAACCTCATTTATAAGGCCCTTTAAACTACACCTAAAAACACATCACAAAGTTTGCAAAAAAAAAAAAAAAAAAAAAAAACCCAACAAAAACAAAAAAAAAAAACCTTTCTGCTGTAAAACTTTGATCAGATGAAAAATGTTAATCTCTCTCAGAAACTTAAAGATTACATCTCTCTCTCTTCTCTCTCTCTCTCTCTCTCTCTCACACACACACACACACACACACACACACACACACACACCGCAGAGAGAGCGAGAGCGAGAGAGAGAGAGAAGGCAGGGCGTAGAGAGTGAAACGAGTGAAAGAGAGCGAGAGTGAGGGGGGGAAGAGTGAGAGAGAAAAAGAAAAGACTGAGAGAACAAAAGAAGAAGACAAAGACAAAGAAGAAGAGGAAGAAATGAAGAAGCCAAAGTCAGCGATTAAGTGTACAACAACTCCTAAAAGTAGTAAAGTCAAGAAGAAGACAAACACAAAGTCAGAGACAAAGTCAAAGGCAAGTGAAAAAACTGCTGAAAACGTTAAAGTCGAACACTCACATCTGCTTGACATGTACAGAACTACGGAGACTCGCCCATCCACTACGGAATCCAATAAAGTTATGAATGCAGACGTTATCATCAAGAAGACAGACGAACCGCAGGACTGCCGGAGTCATGCACGCTATGGGTCGGTCGAATCTTTAAGAGACACTGCTACAGAGTGCGGATGGAGGAGAAAACAGGGGGGGGGGGGGGGGGGGGGGGGGGGGGGGGGGGGGGGGGGGATGGAGGGGGGGGGGTGGGGGGGGGGGGGGGGGGGGGGGGGACAGACAAGGATACACAAGACAGAGAGAGAGGGAGTAAGGCTGGTCATTGGGATAGGGTGGAGGAGGGAGGGTGGAAGTGAAGTGATAAACCTGTGTAAACTAATTAGCTATCGAAGTGTAATTGTCCACGGTGACAGGGAGAGATTGTTGAAGTGGCAGCGATTACAATGCACCAGTGGGAAGGGGGGGGGGCGGCGAGGGCGGGTGGGGGCGTGGTTGATGGGTGACACGCGACTAACCACTTAAATCCCCGAGGGCCTTGTCCGGACCATAAAACCTTCACCTACTCCTTATCATCACACGCGGCGTCAGGACTCGCGTCGGGCAGCGGAAAGGTTTTATTCTCTCATTGCCACCCCCGTCTCCCATCCGCTATCTCTTATCCTCTATCCACCCAAGTCTACCCCCACCCCCTCCCCTCCCAACCCCCTTTTTCGCTGCGACCTCTTATGACAAGAAAAGTACGATCGGGGTAATCTATCCACTTAGCGGCGAGATAAAACGGTTCTGGGCGTCGATCGTTACGGGTTTCCTTGTCGCGACACGCTCCACTGCTTTTCAGTTAGACTGTTGCCGATCGCGGACCCTCAAACCTTAGAAACATTCTTCGACACGAAAGACCCCAGACTGCGGGAACTTTAAACACAGGGAAGGTCGGGAGGAGGAGAGGGAGGTCAAGGGTGGTGGTGGGAGGGACGGAGAGAGAGAGGGAGAAGCTGGGGGGAGAGGGACGACAGACAGAGGCTGCGGGGGGTAGGGGGGGGGGGGGGAAGAGAGAGAGAGAGAGAGAGCGATAGAGATTTTTTAACCTTCCAGAATGGTCAGTAGAATGTCAAACAAAACAAACATTATGAAAGCATACGCGGGAAAAAAAAAAAAAAAAATGCATTGCCATCAACTCGTATCTATATGAACGGGAAAAAAAAATAGTGTTTAGTAAAATTCTCACCGGCATCTCCTAACTGTTCAGTGAAATCGTGCATTACATTCTGCGTATTAAAAAGAAACATACAGAGCTGATGAACATTCCAGACTGAATCCATTCACTATGTGGGTGGTCGCAATCATTTCGGTTGTAAATTTCTATACAGGTTGTACGTATATGTGTTCCCCGGTCTTCTGATACTTTACACAGCTTCCACATAGAATTTGCGTTATTCTGTTATTATTATCCCCCCCCCCCCCCCCCCCCCCCCCCCTTATTCACGCATATTTTTGTTGATGACGTGATTGTTTGCTTCCCCTCACGTCCTCCAATTTTCACATTAATCAATTTTCTTCTTCTTCTGTCGTCTTCTCTTTGATACTCCCTTAAAACTCCCAACCACTTGGTGAAACGTGTAGTCTACTGTGAATGTGTTGTAACCGGCAATAGATTGTCGAAGTTATATTTAAGCACAGTATAAGCTTCAGGCTTGCTGTTAAACTCATTTGCCCTGATGACCGTGAAGATACTCCGCTTATCCGTTTCTTGAACAGAAGTTGTTTAGACTAAAATTAACGTTCTTTTCTAAAACAAGAATAAAAAAAAATCAAAAAGTATTGATCGGGAGCAAACTAAGTCGGACAGTAATCAGTCACTAGACCTTCTATATACTTCAAAATCAATATTGCCAAAATACTACTCACAACTTCAGCTTGCCTTAAACATTCGATATCGTCGATTATTTTTATTCTTACGGAGCCATTTCATTACAGTATACACGTTTAATGTCTGTTTAAGATAAAGTTTTCCTCACAAACCTACTTCTCGTTCCGGCTAAACGCATTCAATCCACCGTTAAACAATGTAATCCTCAGAGAGAGAGACAGAGAGACAGACAGGCAGACACAGAGAGAGGGAGACAGAGACGGAGACATGACAGAAAGAGAGAGAAATTCATACAGAAACGAAGACAGAGAGAGAGAGAGAGAGAGAGAGAGAAGTGGAAATTCAGACAAAGATAGAGACGGAGACAAGAGACAGAATGAAATTCAGACAGACAGACAAAACCAGAGAAAAAGACAGAGTGAGACAGACACAGAAACGAGAGACACACAGAGAGAGAGAGAGAGAGAGAGAGAGAGAGAGAGAGAGAGAGAGAGTGAGTGAGTGACAAGAGTGAAAATTCAGACAAAGATAGAGACGGAGACAAAGACAGAGTGAAATTCAGACAGAGACAAAGACTGAGAGAGTGAGACTGACACAGAGACAAGAGATATAGTGAAAGAGAGAGAGAGAGAGAGAGAGAGAGAGAGAGAGAGAGAGAGAGATCCACGGACAAGGAAGAGAAGCACCAGCCAGTGCAAGACAGGGACCCGGATCCCTCTTGTCGCTTGCAGCCGCCTGGGTCGGGAGCTACCAGCCCTGTCACCCAACACCGACGGCTAACGGCGGGTCGGAACACACTGAGACATCGCGGTCACTTCTTGTCCTTCCACTCCACGGTAGCCACGCCCAGAAAGAAGGTGAGGAAGTGGCCGAATAGCAGCCACAGGGGACACACACACACACATCTAGAAACAGAGAGAGAGAGAGAGAGAGAGAGAGAGAGAGTGTGTGTGTGTGTATGTGTTGTCGCAATGGACAGAGAAGGAGACAGAAAGGGGAAGGGACAGAGACGGATCAAGGCAACCAGAAAAGCAACAGGATGGAGAAGTGGGGGAGAGGAGAGAGAAAAAAAAACAAAAACGGAGAGACAGAGAGAGAGAGAGAGAGAGAGAGAGAGAGAGAGTTAAACCTTCTATTTACTGATTCAGACTTCTGTTTGGGGCCAATGGAAAAACAGGAGATCAAAGTAAAGGTTGTTCTATACAATTCTTAGCCACTGACAATGCTTGGGTTATTGAACAGCAGAGCTGACCACTCAGACTGTTCCATATCTTTCGATCTCCCTCGCATCCTTGAATGGATCCTCAAGCATAGGTTCAAAGACTGTCCCTCATATTTTATTTATACTATTTGCATACTGTCGGTTTTTTTGGCAACTTTTTTCTTCTCCATACCTTCCTGTTTGTTTTATTTGCTGCCCTTCGCTGGCTGCTTTCGGGGGTGCTGCTGGATTTTTTTTTTTTAACCGTTGGTGGTGGGGGCAAAATTACGGACTGTGTCTGACGCCAAGAGCACAAACACAATCAGCCATATCTCCCTGATGAGTCCGATCCATCAGACAAAACGCCTAGGAACAGGTAATACAATAGATTTGCCTTCAAGAGGAATTACGATGGTTCTCTCATGCAGCTAGTGAAGGGTTTTCATATTTGTAATATATTTTTCTTTAATCTATGTTCCTAAGTTCTCCTTCTTCTTTTTTTTTTTTTCCTTTAAAGCTTAAATCTTAGTCAAGTCTTTGCTGTAATGACGGAAGAATTATTAGCCTCCACTTGTTTTCCCCCCACTACTTAATTATTCAGCAATGGAAAATAAGACAAAAACACAATTCACCTGGTCCATCTTCTTCACGAGGAAACAACCTCAAAACTCCCGCAAAGTGACACAAACCGGGTAAACTTGCAGTGCTCTCTCAATGTCTCTGTTAATGGTGAAACCATCACACACACACACGTGTATCACGCACGTCCTCTCCCAACAAACTGTGGGGAGGTACACCCGCACAGACAAGTCGCCTCCAACACAACTGATGAAAACGAAAAATCTTCCGCAAGATGCTCACAATTCTCCGTCGCACTCGCGCAAGTGACACCAACCTCTTCTCAGACAGCCATCCACCAACTGACTGGGTAAGACGGCAGCAGCGAACACTTCAGCCTAACCACCGTGGAGTTCCGAGACACCGGAATTCGCTTGCTGCCGCCGAGTTTCCTTAGCCTGGGCCAATGGGAAGCGAGCGGGAAGAGGCGCATGCCACTAAGGGCACATGTGACACACAGACAGAGAGAGAGAGAGATAGAGGGGGGGGGGGGGGGGGGGGGGGGGGCACAGGGCGGGGCGAGGAACAGACCGTGGAGGAGGACTCATCTCGGACAGGGCCGCAGGGGTCAGTGTTGTTATGACAGAGGGGCAACTTGCCATTCACAGGTCGCTTCAGCCTCTCAAGTGGTGGTGCGAGTGACAGCAAAACACGGCGCACGATCCATCGATTGGGGAGAGCGGGTGGGGAGAGCGGGTGGGGAGTACAAGGAGGGGGTTGGACGGACGGGGTGGGGTGGGAGAGGGTAGGGGTGGGAGTGGGTGAGGCAGATTTCCTTCCATGGCCAATACCAAATGAACTGATGATGACGAGTGCGCTGACGCGAAATGGGGTGGAGTGTGGGAAGGGAGGAAGAGAGGGAGAGAGAGAGAGAGGGGGGGGGGGGGGGTTAGAGAGATAGAGGTGGGGTGGAGGTGTGGGGGCGAGGGGTGTAAGAGATGGGGTGAAGGAGTGTGGGGAGGGAGGGAGGGAGAGAAAGACACACCGATAGGGTGGAGAGAGGGGAGGGGGCGGTGAGAGAGAGAAGGGGACTGACAGACACAGGTGGTCTGGAGGAGTGTGGGGGTAGGGGTGAGAGAGAGAGGAGAGAGAGAGAGAGAGAGAGAGAGAGAGAGACAGAGACAGAGAGAGAGAGAGAGAGAGAGAGAGAGACGGACTGATAGAGAGATGGGGTGGAGGACTGGGGGGGGGAGGGGAGAGAGAGAGAGACTGACAGAGAGATGGGGGGTGGAGGAGTGTGCGTGTGTGTGTGTGTGGGAGAGAGAGAGAGAGAGAGAGAGAGAGGAGAGAGAGAGAGAGAGAGAGAGAGATAGAGACTGACAGACACAGAGATGGAGAGACAAAGATGTGCAGAAGAAACAAAACAGGGGGAGGGGAGGTAGGGGAGAGGGGAAGGGTACACAGTTATACACACAGACATCATGCAATGCAGCAACAAAAACACGGGCACATACACAAACGTGCGCGTGCGCTCCCGTGGAGAGAGAGAGAGAGAGAGAGAGAGCTGATACAGAACTGATACAAAAACCTTATCCTAGTTTGTCACGAACACGAATTCTCTCAATCTCCAAGAAAAATGCGGCTTCACACACAACCCCGTACCTGTCACGTAACTTGGGCACTCTTCCGGCCGTACCCCCTATCGCTCTTACACACATACATGTGCGAACACACACACACACACACACACACACACACACACACACACCACACACACACACTCTCTCTCTCTCTCTCTCTCTCTCTCTCTCTCTCTCTCTCTCACGCACACACGTTTAACACAACCAGAGAAATAAAGAATTTCTTCAACACAACCAGAGAAACTCAAGTCTGTAAGACAGTTCTTCACACACCTACATGACTCAAGTCTGTAGTCGTGCTGCTGCTAGTGGTTACACACCCACCGGAGCCAAACCACCCAGGTACGTCTCTCGCAAAATTCCAGTCGCACCCCAGCTATCGTCACAAGCAACTGTCCACACCGCCTGTGAAGTCTGTAGTCGTGCTGCGCTAGTGGTTGACACCCTCCGGAGCAAACCCAGCAGGTACTGTCACGATCTCTCGCAAAACAGTCGCAACCCAAGCTATCGACAAGCACTGTCACACCGCCTGTGAAAGTTTTCTCTGCGCTGACGACAGCTGACACACGCAAACAAGAAAGAAAACATTCAGTCGGGTAGTAAACGTCGGCGAACTTTCATTAAGTTCCAGTCGCACTCTCGCTGCCGTCCGTTCCGACCACCACCGTGCAAGTGTTGAGGGGTGTTGTGTGCTGGGTCACTGTCACAGGTACCTCACCGGCAGTACTAAGACACGGCGAGTCTCGCCAGCTTCAGCCCTGTGTGCCTTCCTTGTCACAGCACTGCCACCACACCGAGCGCTCACCCCTCCGTGCGGGGCTGGAAGGAGGCAGCAGCATGTCAACCAGCGTGACACTTGCGAGTCAACGGAGTTCACTTGTCGCTTGCTGCCGCTGCCGCCGCCGCCGCCGCCGCCGCCACCACCGCCGGCCGCTAGATAGCACGACCGACAACAGACACGACATCGGCGAAACACACACCACCACACTCAGTCACTCACTCACGCGGGGGTGCCCCCCCACCACCTCATGTCCTTCAACTTCCACGGTAGCCAGCCGGGACAGCAACGAGGGAAAGAGAAGGAGAGAGTCTGTGTTTTTTGCCACCACCACCACTGCTGCCGCTGCAGGCCTGCTGGCCCTATTCCATCTGTCACCGAGTGTGTGGCCGCTCTCTCTCGTCTCGTGGGCTTGTCGTCAAGCCCCCCGTTCTACAACTCTGCCAAGAACCTTTTTTTTTTTCTTTTTCTGTTTTTTTTCCCCTGTTGTTCGGACAAGATGAACAGTGGCAGTGGCTCATGTGTCCTCGAAGTGGCCACCGAAGCCTAATGGGTACAGTGCTTCTGCCATGCACCTCGCGAGAGACTGGGGGGCACGAGGGGGTGAGGGTGAGAGGAAGGGGGGGGGGGTGGTGAGGGTGGTGAGAGGAAGGACAGCAGGGCGAAGAAGGGTGTGTGGGGGGGGGGGGGGGGGGGGGGGGGGGGGGGTCGGAGCGAGGCAGGAGACGGGAACAGGTCAGAGGTAGAAGAAAACGAGAACGGAACACGACAGCCTTGACAGAAGTAGGGGAAGGAAGAGGGAATGGAGGAGGAAGTAGGTGAATGAGGTGGGGTGGACAGAGGGGAGGGGGACTGGACCAGAGGAGGAGTTGGGGGGGCGGGGAGGGGTTGTGTAGGGGTTAGGTGGCTGGAGGAATGTCAACGGCCAGGGAGCAGAGGACAAGTGCCGGCTCTGTTTCTTGTCCCCCAACTGTCGGAAAGTGTTGGGAACCATCAGATGCCGAGTGCTGAGCACCTCAAGTGTGTGTGTGTGTGTGTGTGTGTGTGTGTGTGTGTGTGTGCGCGCGCGCGCGCGCATGTCAGTCTGAGTATACTTAAGTGTGTGTGACCGTCAGTATATGGATGAACGTTTGTGCGACTGTGTGAACGAGGGAGAGAGGAGAAATGAAAATCTAACATCGTTTGCTGCACCCTATACGGGTTTCGACTTAGTCCTAGATTTACGTGTTTTCATCCCAGATTCACGGTACCTGTGAAATCGGTAAACTTACACTCGGTCCGACGCGTATCGATCAAATCCATTCTGGTCTATCACGCATATAAACGAACACAAAACAAAATGGAAAACAAAAAACAAATAAAGCCCCAACAACAGCTTGATGCGGCCACAGTGCCAAACTTGCAGACAGACGGAAAGAGAGAGACAGGGAGAGAGGCCACCGTGCCGACTTTACAGAGAGAGAGAGAGAGAGAGAGAGAAACAGGAGCAACGGGAGGAGGCGCGCCCTAGCCTACACGCCGTGTTCAACAGGTAGAGAGACGGCCAGAAAGCGAGTCTCGCTCATTCCTCTGTGTCTCCGTATGTCGCCAGCCCTGCCACACAGAAAAAACGCCCACGTGTGGCGCCATACCGTGTACACTGCACTCCCCCCCCCCCCCCCCCCCCCCCCTCCCCCCGATTCTCCTCCATCCAGCATCATGCACTCACTCTGCTGAAATGAAAGAGGCCAAATCTGCCTTATAAAAGGGAGCAGGTCACAGTGGTATTCCTATCACTAAATGTTCTCGAAGTGAAAAAATGAGGACACCGAAAAGTTCTTTATCTTTCGTGACTATTCTTCTTCTTCTTCTTTCTTTTTTTTCTTTTCTTTTTTTTTTTAAACAAAAAACGATGTTCCCTGTTGAAAACCTTACGCATTTTTCTCCGACTTCCGCCACCCCCCCTCCACCCCCCACCCAACCGGGTTGCACTTCTAGTCATGAATTCCTGGAGATTTTTTTTTTCCAACGAGCGAGGAGTGGGCGTCTTATTCCTTGAGACTTTTCCCCCTTGTTTTTCTTGTCCATGCTGCTACGTCTTTTTTTTTTTTTTTTTTTTCAATCATAGCTGACAGTTTGCAGAGTTCATGCAACGAGTTCTGACACTGCGGTGGGTAAAAACTGTGACTGTTAAATTCAAGGTCCCGATGACGCATACAACGCTCGACATTCGTGAAAATGCAGTCTGCTCTATTCTACGTGAGGAGACACTCCCTAAGTGATTTGCAGTGTTTAATTGCCTTTTTTCCCCCTTTTTTTTTTCTTTTTCTAAACCCCTTCTGTAAACTGGAGGCGAAAAAAGAAACGTGGAATCGCCGGCGTCATCAGCGCTACCTAACTCTAGTCGTTTAAAGGATGTCAACACAGCTCTTCTACCGCTGATTTAGTTGATGTAAATATATAATTAGCTTTTTTCACACAGGGTGGGACCGGTTTTTATTAAAAGTATATAATAGCTCAGAACTGATCCTGTGTGGTCGGCTGGGCTATGTATAAACAGTCCATCCTCCTTCCAAGCTTTCAAACTCTAAATACCGAGTTAGCCCCTTTCCCTCTCTTGCCTCCTCCCCTGCTCTCTCTCTCTCTCTCTCTCTCTCTCTCCTCTCCCCCCCCCCCCCTCTCTCTCATTAATGGCGTTCAAAATATTTCATTCTGTAATGTAATCACATTACCATGTCTAATACCACCCCTTATTATATTCATAAAGTATTTTTCTACGGTGGGCCTGCGCGCAAACTGTTTTCATATGTTTTTCGTAATTTTCATTGGTATATAATTGCTATAAATCTTTCTCATCATATCCTTTATTCCTCCCTTCTTTTCACCCTTTTCCTCGTCTCCTGTCTTCTTCGGCTCTGAACCCCCCCCCCCCCCCCCCCTCTCTCTCTCTCTCTCTCTCTCTCTCTCCTGTCCTGGCCTCTCCCTCCCAACCTTCTCTTTCCTGAAATCATTTGGTAAGCTTTTCTTTCCGCCTTGTTGTGTTCGAAATCAAAGTAATTTAGTCCTTACATCTCTTCTGTGTACATTTTTTTTGCCAAGCGTCGCAAAACGCGCTTAAGAGCGTGCGTCTTTTGTCAGGAAAAGAGGAAGAGATGAAGAGAAGTCCAGCGGAAGATAAACACTATCGGAACTTGCATAGAAAACAAATGTAGTGGAAAGCACCAAGTATTCATCCTTCCACCAGACACACACACAAGTCACTGAGAGAGAGAGAGAGAGAGAGGAGAGAGAGAGAGAGAGAGAGAGAGAGATCTTGATGAATTAGTTACAACTCAATAATTTATGTATTCATATCTTTCTAATCACCTACGTTTTCATCTTTCTTTCTGCACACTTTCATTTCTCTCTGGTATTTACTAGTTAAAACTTTGCTTCCTTCTATGAACTTCCTTACTTTTCACCTTTCTTTCTTTTTCTTTTTTTTTCTTTCTACATTTGACTGAACAACGTCAAACTTCTAAAACCTGACAAAGAATACAGAATTAAAAACTAAATACAAAAGGGCCGACTGAGAGACCAGCTGAGGACTTCAATGAAAATGAACACAAATTGAACCCCTTGAACTGACAAACACAGGACGCACACGCCTCTGTGGATCCAGTGAAAGAATTAGATACAATAATGCCCATCCTCAGTGCTCGCCTCCCTCCACACTCTCCATCCTCCTCCCTTTCACACACACACACACACACACACACACACACACACACACACACACACACACAGACAGAGAGAGAGAGAGAGAGAGAGAGAGAGAGAGAGAGAGAGATGACAAGGACAGCTGATGCGATCTGCACAGCGACGAGAACAATGCTGTTCGATAACTGAACGATTTTTGTGCTGCGCCATGGAGCATAGTGGGACGTGTCTGGGGGTGTGGGGTGGGGGGGGGGGGGGGGGGGGTGGTGGTGGTGGTGGGTGGTGGTGGCAAAAAACAGTTTTATTCACACGAAGCGATACTGAGACATAGAAATATAAAGACGCAGGGATAAAACTGTCAACAGTGGTGCTATTGATAATAATCCATCTCCAGCTTTACACTGTCATCTTGCAACCAGCTTTTCACATTTTAGGCATTTTTCTTTTCACGATGTTTTCCGTCCGCGCATATGTGTGTTGTGTGTGTGTGTGTGTGTGTGTGTGTGTGTGTGTGTGTGTGTGTGTGTGTGAAAGAGAGAGAGAGAGAGAGAGAGAGAGAGAGAGAGAGAGAAGTTTCCATGAATATTTTCGTCCATTTTTTTTTTTTTTAAGAAGCTGTTGTGCATGTAATAATTTTCCAAGAATATTTTCGTTCATATTTTTTCTTTAAGAAGCTGCTGTTCATTTTGATTAATTCTTCAAATATCACATTTGTCTTTTATGACTGATACTTACACTCCACTGCATCGAGATGATGATCACTGTGATGATGACGATTTGAAATGAAAACGCTCTTACTCAGCAATGAGTATCGTCACAAAATCTTAATTGTTTTAAAACATTTCAACAACCTTGGGGATATCTCTCTCTCTCTCTCTCTCTCTCTCTCTCTCACACACACACACACACACACACACACACACACACACAGAGCGGTTTTTTTTCATCCTCTGATTGATGTTATTCAGATCGTTCTTATTATTGATATTACTGGTATTGAAATGTGTTATCTGGTCGGAAATCTTAAAAAAAAAAAAAAAAAAAAAAAAAAAATTCAGATATAAGAAAATGATCGATCATTTTATTCTATGTTATTTTCTGTTCCCAAATACTGATTTTTTTTTTTTAAAAACAGTCTACACCGAGGAATGCTGATACGAAAGAACAACCGCAACAACAATTGTAATAATAATAATAATAATAAAAAATACCACCACCAACAATTTTTGGTGGATAACGCACCCCCAAATGGTAAAATTTTTACATCTTCATGGAGTTGATTGTCACCCTTTCCGATGTGTGTCATACCTTGCTGTGGACCTAAAATCAAAACACAGCGTCTCAAAGGTTGTTTCTTTCATTTACATCACTCATTTTTTCCGTTTTCTTCGTTTTCAAGATCGAAATCGACATTTTTTTTTCTTTTCCTTTTTTTTTTGTGTATGTGTGTGTGTGTGTGTGTGCGTGTTTAATTCCCTCCCTCGATCTGTCTACTACTAACACTCCCAGATGCAGCCGATAGCTGAGGAGAATCATCTGACTCAGCAGTACAATGTTTTCTTCTTCGCAAAAAGCTAGAAGCTGAAAAATAAACAGTAAGCAAGTAGGGTAACTCTTGCTCCCATAAGAAAACCTAACACAGAGTAACTTTTATTCAAGACTGGCATAGCCTTTTAAAGTGGAATAAAATCAGACAAATACAAAGACGAACAATTTAATAGTGGGTGAAAAACAAGATTGGCCAACACCCCCTCTGTCATCACAGTAACGACTTGGCAAAGATTCGGACTTAAGGTTGGGGGGGGGGGGGGGGGGGGGTTGGGGGGGGGGGGGGGGGGGGGGGGGGGGGGCTGAAGATGAAGAAAATGGAACATGAAATTAAGAAAATATATTATAGATATGAAAACTATGATGGTTCCCTCATGCAGCTAGTGAAGAGTTTTCATATCTATATTTTCTTAATTCATGTTCCATTTTCTTCATCTTCAGCCCCCCCACCCCCCCCCACCCCTTAAGTCCGAATCTTTGCCAAGTCGTTACTGTGATGACAGAAGGGTTGTTGGCCAATGCTTGTTTTTTTCCCCCACTATTAGATTGTTCGTCTTTGTATTTGTCTGACTTTATTCAAATTTAAAAGGCTGTGCCAGTCTGAAATAAAAGTTATTCTGTGTTAGGTTTTCTTATGGGAGCAAGAGTTATCCTACTTGTTCACTGTTTCCCTGCTTCATTTCATTTTCAATTTAGAAGCTGAAAGTAACGGTGTTTTTTGGGTCGTCTTTTTTTCAAGCATTCACCCAACTTCACAAACTGTCTGACAAAGACACGCGATATGGTTTCAAAGCGACGTGAAAAAAAAAAAAACAAACAAACAAAAACAAAGAGGAAAAAGAAAAAAGTCCCACCCCCAGGCACGCACGCACACACACACACACATAGACAAGCACACACAAACAGAGAGAGTGAGAGAGAGGCTTTATCTCCGAACTTCGTAAACGCTCCTGTCAAACTTGGGAACACAAACACTCTGCAACATGCGCCCTGACTTCTTTCCGTCTCGCTAGCCCGTGAAAACTGTCTGCACCCACCAACCCGTCCGAGCCAACGGCTAGCCAAGTCACACCATCCGTATATGAGAGAGCGGGGCGGGAGGGGGGGAGGGGGGGGCCAATCAGAACTCAGACAGCGCCAAAGGGGTGGGGAAGGGTAGAAAAGCGGACAGACTGGT
>JADBJO010000167.1:550000-565000 GCA_016801955.1 Conus betulinus
AATATGAAAACTCTACACCGCATTTATTCGATGGATATCACTTTGTCTTCGTTCAGTGGAATGATAGCTACCGACTTGGAATGTCAATGTCAAGCGTTACACTGCTTCCACCCTACTCATTCTGACTCCGATTTCTCTCTCTCTCTCCCTCTCTCTCTCTCTCTCTCCCCTCACACACACACACACACACACACACACACACACAACCACACACACACACGCTCGTTTTTTTTGCTGTTCAGTCCGCCCATTCATTTGCAGATAATCCACAATGAGAAGGAACCCAACAAAAATTGACACTGGTACCACGTACAGACAGGAAATGAATTAAGTGAATAATTTCAGTGACAAGTTCCCCCTCTCACATTTGTATTAAATGAATTGAGCGCCTGCAAAACAGATTCAGAATCTACACAAAACAGCATATGAAACAGAGAAACGGGTAGATTCAGCAGATAATTCAAACCCATTGCAATAGCAACGAGTTCAGCTGTAAATATTGCAAATATGTTTTCCGATGTGATAGGATCGTTCCACCTTCAAGACCTGGATAACAAAAGCTGCACCCAGCTAGACCGTTATCGAGGACAGAACCATCTGTACAGACTTTCAAATGGTTTGCATAATATGAGAGCGGACAGATGCAGAGACAGGTGCAAAGAATCATAACAATTCTATCAAAATACAAATCCCCCTATCCCTACAAGAAGGATGTTATCTCTTGGAAAAAACTTGCTGGAATTTTATAAAAATGCAGCAAGAAGGAAGTGATCTTTCTGATGACCTTCTTCGCGTAAAAAAATCTATAAAAACGTTTTTTGGTGCCAGTAAAAATAACTATCATCAAAGGCTATTCACAAGCATGGTTTTTTTTTAGACTTGATGCATTTAAAACGAAATTCAGTCATAATGTAACGTGTGTATGTGGCGAAAAAATATCTCGCCGTTTCATGTTGTTATTTTCTTTGCCAGCAGTTGAAAAAAAAAAACATTTGCCTAGCTGGCTCTCAGACATTGAACCATCCTGCTCATCTTTCGAAAAGTTACGTTTGAATATTTACAAATATTTGACATTGTACAGGGACTGTACAAGAGTCCCATTGCTAACTTGTTCTGATTGATTCCCTGTTTTGATAATGTTGTGTTAGGTTTGTATTACAGTTTGTGTTTTTTTTTCCATTTAGTCCATTTAGTATTACCGACACCCCTCCCCTCCCCCCTCCACTCCCCCACCCCTCCCCTATCCCCCTGACCCTGACCCTCCCCCCTGTCATTGGAATTTACCTCCCTCCCCTTCAATGTCATTGGAATTTACTAATTAAACACATTTTGCATATACAGTATTACACACAAGTGTTTTCTCTAATATCGCATGAAAAGGGATACACACACCACACATGCCCACCCACGCCCCAACACACACACACACCACACACGCGCGCATACATACGCGCGCGCCCCACACCCGCACCCCTATACACATTCTCACTCACACACATCATCCATCCCACACACCACCCACCCTTCTCCCCTTGTTTGCAGCAGAGTTTTGTCTAATATCGACTTCCTGGAAGGCGTGATTTTGTTTGTCACAAAGTTGAGACAAACTCTAAATTACCACACCACCCTCCCTTCTCCCTCTCATTCTGCCCATTACTCCACCTCCCTCCTCCCTCACCAGTGTCCCAACCTGTAGTACAGTACGGACCCTGTCCAAGAGAGCATCGAGGGAAGCCCACAGCACTATTTTTGCCCACAGTGAAGAGACGTGTTGATGACGCGTGCTGGTTCCCCGAGGCTTCTTGTTCCTGTTAACGACGCTTCATTGTGCGTAGTGTCGTCGTTCACCCGCGGACACCTCCACTCCCAGATCATTAAGGACAATGCTTGTTGTTCACTGAGGCGTTGACACGGGCCTCAGGGCACGCGACACCCCGCCTGGTTTGAGTTGGAGCCGTCTTTCCCTCGATTTTCTCTTCCTTGTTTTTCATAGGTTTGCCAAAAACCGCCAGGTGTCCAAAAATCTCGATTTGTCCAACTTTGGGGCAAATGGGTCTTCTTTTTTAACCACTTAGGTTTTGTTTGTTCAGTAGCTCTGTATCTGTCCCAAAATCTCGATTTGTCCAACTTTGGGGTGATGTAATCTTTTGTTCATTTCATAGTTTTTCATTTATTGTTTGTGGCTTTGTTTTTTGTTGTTTTTTTTTCGGTGAGGGGCAGGGGGGAGGGGAGGATGTGAATTTTGTGCTGGTCCACAGCTGTGTCTGTCTTTCTGCCGTTATTCCTCTGTGCCTGCCTATCTCTGAATCGTCATAACTATTAACTTTTACTTTTTCGTCTTTCTCTATCTGTGTATACATCTTTTTATACTTTAGTCTGTCAGATTTCCTATTCCTCCAACTCGTACAACTTCTGTCCCATTCTCAGTCTCTGACTCTCTATCTGCATCTGTCTCTCTCCCTCGTTTTGTCTCCATCCAGATGGATAGATAGATAGATAGATAGATAGATCAAATAGACAGGTATACAGATAGTTGATCAGACAGATATAGACAGACTGACAGATAGATAGACAGATAGACCAACAGTTAGGCAGATAGGTAGATATAGAGGTATCAATTTCTGTATCTGGCTATCTACGTACGAATGTCATAATGTCTCCCCCCCCCCCCCTAAGATTTGTTTCTGACAGTCTGTCCTCTCTGTACAGCTATTGATGTAACCATATCTCTTGGCTCTCTCTTTGTCTCTCTCTGTATCTTTTGTTCCCTTCACCCAACCACCACTCCCTTCATGCTCCTGTTTCTATTCCATCCAGTCTGTCCTACTCTCCCGGGTTACCTCTGCCTCTCTCCCGGTTTATCCATGTCTCTCGTTGCCTTCCTGTTATTCAATCTCCCTGTGACTCTCTCTGTCTCTCTCTGCTGTGTGTGTGTGTGTGTGCGCGCGCGCGCGCGCGCGCGCGCGCGTGTGTGTGTGTGTGTTGTGTGTGTGTGTCACTGTGTGTGTGTGTGTGTGTGCGCGCTCGCGCGCGCGCACGCGCGCGTGCGTGCTTATGAAGGTGTAAATGTACAAACGCGTACAAGTTCTCTCTCTCTCTCTCTCTCTCTCTCTCTCTCTCTCTCTCTCTCTCTCACACACACACACACACACACACACACACACACACACGATGAAAGTAAACGAGAAAGATCAGGAGTGATAAAGACATACACTCAATTCAGTTTACTTCAAGTTGTTCATAGCTCGGCCCACCGCGAGAGGCCTGTCATCTGTGTTATGTCATCTCATCAAAGTCACACACCACACACACACACACACACACAGAGAGAGAGAGAGAGAGAGAGAGAGAGAGAGAGAGAGAGAGAGAGAGAGATTCCACTGCGTCTGTGTCGCCGTCTCATTCTTTGGGTTTTGTTTTTTGTTTTCTTACTTGCTTGTTTGTTTTGTCTGTATTTCTGTCTCACGCTCTCGGTTCCTACTATGTACATAGCTCTGTCTGCATGTCTCTGTCTCTATGTGTGTTTCTCTGTCTGTCTCTGTCTTTCTGTGTCTCTGTCTGTCTGTCGGTCTCTTTCTCTCTGTCTGATTCGAACACACGACCCTCGCAGCCAGCAGGTGCGCAGCGATAATCACTGGACCACAGCGGCGAGTGGATATGATGGATATTCGATAGCAGTGGTAGTGATGGTTGTGACTGTGAGCTGTTGGAACAGATGTTTGATGGGATGATGACGATGATGCTAGTTTGTGTTTACGGTAGTAATGATGAAGCCATTCCATTCCATGTTGTTTATAGCCCAGCCGACCGCAGGTGGCCATATCAGAGCTGTTATCATGTCAAAACCGATTAACGTTTGATGATAATGTTGTCGCTGGTGGTGGTGGTGATGATGATGATGATCATGGTAGCTGTGGATGACACTGACTGATAGATATTTAATTTGTTGCTGGTGGTGGTACTTTGTTGACAATAACCACCGGGTGTTGGTGATGGAGATGGTAGTAATATGATGGGTGTAGCTGCTGGTGGTAGGTAGTTTGACGGTTCGCGTTGGATTGGCGATGCAAAGGACATGGGCGTAGTAGTGGCACACACACACACACACACACACACACACACACACACACACACACACACACACACACTCACAAACACACACACACAGAGACACAGAGACACAGAGAGAGACAGAGAGAGAGAGAGAGAGAGAGAGAGAGAGAGAGAGAGAGAGAGAGACAGCATGAACTGCGCAAACTTTAGCATCATACTGAACTTAGCAAAGACATATTTTGAGAAGTGTAGTCTGCCATTGCACTTTGGAATTTGTCTTATTTACATGGAACTGTATTTTACACGTGATGAAGCCAAACCAGAGACCAGATTGCTAACATTTTGTCGCGTGCAAGTTTTTACGTGTTATACAAAATTTTCACTGTTCTTTAAATTACGCAGGACATGAATTATGCCTGACCTTCGTGTGCGAAGTGCGAAGTGTAAGTACACCGCAAAATTTTTGCGTAATACACTTGAGACTTAGCAAAGACACACCGTTTTCCCGGGATCTCCTCACCTATAAGAGGGCTCCATTTACTTATTTCTGGTCTGTTTTACAGCTGACCAGGGTCTTTTTAGCTTAGCTGACTAGGGTCTCTTCAGGGCCGTCACAATCTAGAGAAAAATGATCCTATCCTGGAAAATATACAAACAAAAAGACTACATTTTGTAGGAAAAACCAGGCTGTGCTAAGGGTGCCAACCAGTCCACTTAAATTATCATCTATAGTTTTACACAAATGACTCAAACAGTCATTTAAAAATATGAAACAAACATGTCAGTGGAACAGAACATACAAAAACAAAACAAAAAAAAAAAAAAATGCCGCACTGGCAAATATCGGTGCAGTCCACCTGAATTACCATCCATAGTTTACAACAATGACTTTAGAAATTGAAACAAACATTTCAATGGAACAGACCATACATGGAAAATGCTAGATCGGCATCTAAGACTGCAGAATGGGCAGCAGGTGTCAATAACGGTCACGAAACTCTCACGCAAGTTCAGAGAGGAAAAAAATGAAGGAGAAGAAATCCCAAACTGCTATGAGTAAATTGTAACAAGAGAAAGAAAGTGCAAAGAGATTCCAGAACAAAATATTGGCACATGACCACAAAACGCAAGAAAACACTGGACAGTAGTAAAGAATAAGAACAAAAAAATGTCCCAGTCAGTGAGAATAACAGAACGCAGAAATTAAGGCACATGATTTCCAGGTGGGGGCATACAGATTACGCAGCAGGGCCTAGCCCACCCGAATCCCCACAGGATGAACCGAAAAAGTGTGAAGTCTTTCTAGAACGAAGACATCTGAATAAGCTACAAAAGTAAAAAAATGAAATAATGATTGTGGGCGGCAGTAAAAGTGTGACGAAAAAAAAAAACAAACAAACAAACATATAAAGTAGAGGCAAAGAAGGTTAAAGAAATGAGGAAATTATAGGCACAAGAATTTCCAGTAGACGGGGATGCAGTTTTATACTGACAACCTTCCCCCCACCCCCAACACCCCCAACCCCTCTTCCCAGTTCCCTAGTCAATCACCGGGAGGGAGGACCTTTCTTTCTTCGTTTCTAAGTCACACGAGTGTTCTGAGATGGTAAAAACGTCTAAACACGTACGTACAGTCTGACACGTATGTGTGTAGCAGCAATACATTTCTTTTCAGATTATTTCAGTTACAGTCCGGAGACCGAAGATATCAGAAAACAGGAAAAAGAGGGTGCCATAAGGAGGGGATCCCTCTCTCTCTCATCTCTCTCTCCCCCCCCTCTCTCTCTCTCTCTCCCCCTCGCTCTCTCCCACCCTCTCTCTCTCTCTCGGTGTTTGTCTGTCTGTCTGTCTGTCTCTCTCTCTCTCTGAGTCGGAGTTTCCAAGTGCCCGCCCCCTACACACACACCTCGCACTTTTTCTGCCCTATACATTGTACCACCATCAATATCTACCCCCCCCCCCCCCCCCCCCCCCCCGCCCTCTCCTCCCCCGCCCCCCTTCCCTCTCTCTTAATTAGAGCGTAACTGCTAGAATTTTGTGTAGTTTCTGTCAAGGAGTGGGAAGAGGGGGTGGGGGACAGTCGGGAAGGGGGTGGTGGTGAAGAAGGGGTCGACAAGAGTGGAGAGAGGTGAGAACTTTTGTGTAGTTTCTGTCCACAAGTGAGGACGGGGAGGGGGGAGGCTTCGTACAGTTTCTGTCCAGGAGTGCCGACAGAGGGGAATGGGAGCCCACGCTGGGGGTGGGGGTGGGGGTGTTGCGAAGGGATCGATAAGAGCAGAGGGAGGTGTGGAAAGGAGAGAGGGGGGGGGCGGGGAGAAACCGACGAAGAGTAAGCAGATTCCCGCCGGGTGACTGCCCCAGGATGTCCTCCCACACAGTACTGTTTGAGTTACCAGTCATTTCTCGTTAGAAACACAAATACACACACACACACACACACCTCTCTCTCTCTCTCTCTCTCTCTCTCTCTCTCTCTCTCTCTCTCTCTCTCTCTCTCTCGTACATGCATCTCTCAGTTTTACTGAATCCTGTACGAAAACTTACAGGCCTCCGCCGACCAATGGCGCGGTAGGTTTTTGAGTGTGCGGAAGTTTGTAAAATGAAAGAATTGTTCTTTCACTCGGAAAGGTGTGAAAGGGTGGGGGAGGAGTGGGTTTTGGGGGAGGATTGGGGTAAAAATGGGGGTAAGGAATGGGGGAGAATTGGGAGGGAGTAGGCCCATTGCCCGTGACGGGAAGCGGGGGGTGGGAGGACGTGCCGACAACGTGTTGCGGTGTCGATGGCCACGTCGGCTGGCTAATTAGGTCGAGTGAATGGAGCAGGAGACTTCTTGTCCCCCAAACTACGCCAACTAAACCGGCTCAAAGCCATTCAAGGTGGTGTGGAATCCTCAAGTCTTGACCGCCTTCCAGATTTGAAACCACTTGCCTGAGGTCTGCATTGTTATCACAAAAGCTGAAGGGTGAGCACCCGTGGGAAAGAAAAGCACTCGCTCTGATAGCCTGCCGTTCAATGTAAACAACCAATGGCAAGTCACCCTGCGTGAAAACACCTGACTTAGACACCGATGGACACTTGACGAAAATGACATGAGTGACGGAGTGTTGAGAGCGACGTTTTATGGCCCTTTTCCCCCGCACTGTCACGGAGACTTCAACGACTAGTAGGAGAGCAGTGACGGTTTTAGATAATAGGCCTTGCAGGTCATCTGCATGATGAACTGGAAGGCCTAGACATGCAGGCGCCTTGAAAGTCTTCCGTGGCGCCTACATGTCTATGGAAAGAGACTGGCACTGTGGTTTTTTGCTGCTGGTGGTGTTGGTGATTTTTCTCCTTTCCTTCTTTCTCAGCCAATTTCTTTTCATTCATAAATTCTTCCTGTTTTACCCCTTTCTACCTGTCTTTGTTTCTGTGGATCTATGGCAGCTTTGTTTGTTTTGTTTTGTTTGTTTTGTTTGTTTTTGCTGCCTGGTTTTTCCGTTTAAACCCCCAGTTGCATTTTACCCACGCCGCTCATTGCGGCTCCTATCCACAGCCATAGCCTGGCTCTTCCCGCCACAGCGGTGCACTGGCCTTCTTTCTTTGCTCTTCTATTCAATTCTATCCGTTTTTTTTTTTTTTATTTTTTTTTAAATTTATTTATTTATTTATTGTTTATTTTCGATGGCTAGAGTTCACTCATTAATCTATTCTTTATATCTATTGCTATCTTCAACCAAAAAAAAAAAAAAAAAAAAAAAAAGACGTCGTCCTTTCCGTTGTTTCTTTAGCCACTACTACTTTTGCCTTCTTCCTTTGTTTTTGCCAGTAAGTTTCTATGACTTCTTCCTTTGTTTTGCCAATAAGTTTCTATGACTTCTTCCTTTGTTTTGCCAGTAAGTTTCTATGACTTCTTCCTTTGTTTTGCCAGTAAGTTTCTATGACTTCTTCCTTTGTTTTGCCAGTAAGTTTCTATGACTTCTTCCTTTGTTTTGCCAATAAGTTTCTATGACTTCTTCCTTTGTTTTGCCAGTAAGTTTCTATGACTTCTTCCTTTGTTTTGCCAATAAGTTTTCTATGACTTCTTCCTTTTTTTTTTTGCCAGTAAGTTTCTATGACTTCTTCCTTTGTTTTGCCAGTAAGTTTCTATGACTTCTTCCTTTGTTTTGCCAGTAAGTTTCTATGACTTCTTCCTTTGTTTTGCCAATAAGTTTTCTATGACTTCTTCCTTTGTATAGTCAGGACGTTGTTTTTCCCACTGCTTTCTTTGATAGCCACCATTTTCTTTTTCCAGCTTCTTTTGTTTCACCACCACTACTTTTCCCGACTTCTGCCTTTGATTAGTCACTGCTACTTTTTATTCTACTTCTTCATTACTTTATTTATTTGTGTGTGCGTGCGTGCGTGCATGCGTGCGTGCGTGTGTGTGTGTGTGAAGCCACGACTGCTTTTTGCTACTTTCGTCTGTTTGTTTAGCTACTACTTTTTTTTTTTTTTTCCTGCTTTGTTCTTTATGTGACCACCACCATTCCTCTTCCTACTTCGTCCTTCCCTTGGCCATCCTTTGTTTAGCTACATAACTTTTCCCAACTGCTTTTATTTGTATGGCCGCTATTGCCCCTCCCACTTCTTCCTTTGGTTGGTCACCCACCGCTTCTTTTCTTTTTTTTTTTTTTTTTTTTCGCCATTACATTTTTCAAGTGTCTTTCTTTAACTTATTTAGCAATCTTTCCTTTTATATTCCTTTATTATCCCCTCCCCCCCCCCCCCCCCATCACCCCCCCCCCCCCCCCCCCCCCCCTTTCCCTCCCTCTTTCCCTACTTCTACTTCTGGTGAGAATCGAAGCAAAATACAAAAAGATTATCCCAGTCCTCCAGACAAGCAATGTTCATGATTAGTGAGGTAGATCACTACACCCATTACGAAAAGAGGGAGGTGACAGAACGTGCTGAAACCACCCGCCATTCAACTTAAGTTTATCTAATCAAAAATCGTGGAAGCAAAAACTTATTGTCCGACGCCTTCCCCTTCCCCTTCTCTTAAGACAATGAATGACACTTCCAACGTTTTCAATACTACAACGCATACACTGTACTGTTAGCTGTTCAGTTCCTGTTCTTCACAGTTCGGGAGAGTGGAGGTGGTGTGTGTGTGTGTGTGGGGGGGGGGGGGGGGGAGGGGGGAGGGGGGGGGCAGGTGAGGAAACGGGTGAGAGTAAGGAGGGGAGGAAAGACGGCAGGGAAGATTAGATAAGGTAAGATTGCTTTCTAGCCCAGCCGAGATTAAAGAAAGTGAGTGCACACAGACGACCACCTGGGCAGAGACTGTTCGCTTGAACTTTAATCACCGTCTACATGATTTCATCCGTACACTCTCTCAAGACTTCGTCCCACTTCATTTTTTCACCCATTTCTGATCATGACTGCCTTCTCCGCAATATGACTGACAAACTAGTTTACATATTAACCTTTAAGGATTTTTAAAGCTTTATGCCATAACTTCGAAGTCAATATCGCCGTAACGGTGTGCGCCTTTGATTTTTTGCATAAAAAGAAGAATTTTATTCTTTCAAAGTATGACAAGTAGACGTCTGTGCAGCGACAACATAATCCTGCACAGTTTTCTTTAATTACAGCTGGGAGACAAATGACTAAGAAGGTAAGGGAAGGGTGAAGGATGGCTTGTAAAGGAGAGTGGAAAAGGAAAAAATCATCTCTCTCTCTCTCTCTCTGGCCATGTGTTAGAGAGCCCGCAAAAGGTGGAGCTTCAGGGGATGGATACTGTCCATCTAGTGGGTCAGGCCTCCTCCTGAACATTGACGAGGGCGGAGTATTGTGAGATTGGAATCGTGATATATTTGGATTATCTACAGTTGTACACACACACACACACACACACACACACACACACATATATATATATATATATATATATATATATATATATATATATATATATATATATAAAAGACACCCAGACATGATACTCTTACTTACAAACCTAAGCTGTCCAACCCTAGAACACCCGTTATTGTCACTCATAACCCTAGCAACCCCCCTCTGCGTCAATGGTGTAAAGAATTATATCAGACAGTTTTCACCAGTGACAAACTTAAACAGGCCATACCTCACCCACCCATCCTAGGAGAAAGAAACAGCCGTTCGCTTAAGACTTACTTATGCCCTCAGCCCTCCCCATCAAAATAAATCCTAAAGACCCTAATGTTTTTTTTTTCAAATGTTCCAACAAATGTGTTATTTGTAGAGAGCACGCCTTGGAATCCACCAGTTTTCATTAGCCACCAGACCAAAGAAAAATTTACTCTAAGACACCATACTGACTGTCAAACCAATAACATCATTTATCTCATGTTCTGCGAACTCTGTCAGAATTCTCAATACATTGGTGAAACAAAAAAATTCACTCAGAAAACGCTTCTATCTGCATAGATCTCACATCAAGAACATCGGGACTCTAGTCACGCAACATTTCAACCTGCCCAACCACACCCTGCCAACATGAAATGCATGGTGATAGAAAAAGTTTTTTTCAGACAGCCACACGCATAAAATTTGTAGGGGAAAATTCTGGATAAGAAAATTGAAAACTCTCCATCCTTTCGGACTCAACGCACTACAATAACTGTTTCATGTTCTAACGCCGCTGGACTCCTTTTACCTTCGCCACCCCCCCCCCCCCCCCCCCCCCCCCCCCCCCCCCCCCCCCGAACCTTTCCACCCCTATTCACCTTTCCACACTACCCACACACACACACCATACACTGACACATACACCACACCACACACACACACTCACACTCACACTCACACCACACACACTCACTTTACTCACCCACACACACTCATTTACCGTATGCCCGTATGTGCGTGACGCGCGCACGTTTTAACACACTGTCACTCAGCCCCTCTTCCTTACACTACAACGTCCTTTTGCTCCCCTTCCATTTGAACGATTGCGTGTACGTGAAATCCTTTTCAGCTTCTTGTTTTAAGATAGTGAATTTTATTCACTTTCTTTTTATGCATGGATAAATGTTGTGTGACTCGCCGGCCAGTTGACTCACCACCACTGATGAAGGCAGTAAAGCCGACAATTTTGGAAATCTTTTTTTATCTTGTCTGTTGTGGTTTTTAAACTCTCTGTTTTAAATATATATATATATATATATATATATATATATATATATATATATATATATATATATATATTTCATGCAGTTGCCTCGTATTCCGATCTTCGGCAAAACTGGATGCGTCTCCTTTGATGCCGAATCGTTCGGAATTCAATCTCACAGAATGCCCATGAATTCAAAGACACAGTGATAAATATGATTAGCAGATACACGAGTTCATCCGAATGCGCAACTTCAATTACTTGACTTTATTTATTTATTTATTTATTTTATTTTATTTTTTTAAGTTTTTGTCGATGGTGCGTGTATGGGACGGTGACAGACTGGCCCAGCAGGACTACGGATGTTTAGAAGCTGCAGAGAAATATATCTCAGGTGTCGAGTATTAGTGTATCCCATACTAATACTGTTCACGAACTTCACAGTGACGGCCAGTTCTTTAACTAAATCGCTGGTATATAAACCATTATAAATGTGTCTATAAGTATAGAGTGCCTGCGCATAAAGCCAGGTGAAAAGTTCAGGGGTGAAAATGACGATTCAAAGAAATGTCGTTTTGACAATCTGCGTGGGTGGACTATGATATGTGTAGAATATTCTAAGTCAGTCTAACAGACGCTAAATAAAACTGACGAGTTTTTCTAGAGACGCTTCCCCACTTTCACACCCTCCACCCTGCCTTCCCGTCCCCTCCCCCTTCCCCTGCCTGCCAGATGTCTTGCTGGAAGCACTAGCCAGTCGATGTAAGCCCGAATTCACAGAGAAATATTTTTGTTTGAACACCCCTCTGTCCGTCAGACTGTCCTTGCCATCCTCACTCACCCACCCACCTCATCCCCCACTCCGATTCCTATCATCGCCCCCAACCTACAGTAGGCGTACTATTTGCTTTTCTTCTCTGGGTCGTCCGAAGACAGCCCCTTACAGTAGGCCCACTATTTGCTTTTCTTGTCCTTTTTTCTTACCGTTTCTGTCCTTTTTATGCATGATTTGACACACACACACACACACAAAGATTTTCGTGTCATTTTCCGAGCTTTTCCGACATTTCTACTCAACCTTGAACTAAAATCTACAACGTTGCAGTTTTTCTTAACATGGAAAAGGGCAGTTCGTTCTTTTCATGGGAAAAGGAAAAAGGAGATACGTGGGGACTGCGACGCCAACAGAGCGTTACCAGAGAAAGTGGAAAGGGGCCCTTCCACTTTCTTTGGTGTTACAATGCCGAAAGGCAGGCACTTCAACAGACACTTAGGCTCGGTTGAGCGGAGACGGACCTTACCGATAATACACTGACCACCTAAAACTGCGTTTCAATCAGCAGCGCGCGACAATATGGGCCCTTTTGCTTGATTTGGCTGGAGAGTGTGAATTCTTACACTTTTGAATGAATGCTTGTCAGACGTTTGGAACCGTTTGACCTACGTTGCCCTTAGCTGGAGACCTCCCAGGCGGGAGAAAGAAAGACCCCCTCAGGATCAGCGCGCTATTCATTGTAAACATCCCCACCGATCCAACAGATGGCCGGGGTGGACGGGGGTGGAGGTGGATGTGCTGAAAATTACCCGGTAACAACGGTAAAAAGCCGACAGGCTCTTGACAAAATGACCTAAGTGGCAGAACCCTCCATTAATGATGACCCCCCCCCCCCCCCCCCCCTCCTTGGCGCTGTGCAGAGAAGCATGAAGAAGTGTTGTTGATAATAATGGGACCTGGATTACCCGGAGGAGGCGGGGGGAAGGTGGGGGCGGGGGGAGGGGGGCGGTCATTCACATGATGAGTCGAAAGATCGAGAAGGGACCCGCCGACACATGAATTACATGCGACTTGAACTCTAGAAGATCCTCTTGCATGAGACCTACGCGGTTCTTACATGTACAGCCTGGTAATCGCCCCCCCCCCCCCCCCCCCCCCCCCCCCCCCCCCCCCCCCCCCCCCCCTCCACTTTCATTCGTTAATTCGCTTATTTATTCCATCTTTCTGTTTTTCTCGCTGACATCTTGTTTTCGATGGATCAATGACGATTCGCGTTCTTTCTTTTCTCGTGTCTTTGTTCCCTTTCATTATCTTCTATTTCCATCCTTAAGACCTAATTCTTTTTTATGATTTATTCTTTTTATCCCCTTATTGCCTCCACTTTTATCCATGGACCAGTTTTTAATGTACGTTTTCTTAAACTGTTAATCACGCCCTTGTTAATATTAAACTCCTGTTAATGTATACGTCTTGTCATAAACATTTATCACACCATACACTCCAAAATAAGATTCTCCCGAACGGTTTGGTGATGCGATTGAGACAACAGTTAGTGCGACAGAAAACTAACAATCAGCCTGGCAAGCTCTTCATGAGTGAGACAACTAGGAACTACAGGGGTATATAATAGAAAACTAAGATTTCGGTCTTCTGAAGTGCTTAAAAAAAGGAAAAAAAAAAAAAACACTAAAGGGGAGCGCAACCGAAAAATGAAAACACACACACACACACACACACACACACACACACACACACACACACACACCCCATGGCCTTATAAAGTGCTTCAAACTGAAGTTAAAGAGATGTGCAACAGAACAGTTACGAACATCGTGGACAGCCCTTCTTGGGCGCTACAAACGGGAAACTAGAAAGATGTTCGAAGAAAACTAATACTACGGGCAGCCATCATGAAGCGTTACACATGAACAAAGGATGCAGCATTTCAAAACGCGACGTGTTAAAAGAAATCGTAAATGCTAATTCTTCATAATATCGGCTATGCAGTCGTAAATTCCAAACTGCGTTTGGTCAGTTTTCCATCCAGAAAGCTCATTACATACATACTTGTTGATACTGACCCTCTTAAACACCTGTGACACTTGAAAATGAACCACCACAACTGTTTCCGAGTTTCTTTGCTCTCTGACAAATTGACAGAACGGAAGGTAATCCACTGTTCTGCAGTGCTGCGTGCAGGCCATGTGTGGGACAGTGGTGGATCCGTGCCGAATGCTGCTGACAAATCAAATCACCTGTGGAGGTACTGCACTGGGCGACAGTTTTATCTGTCCTGTTGGGAACCCATGATGATAGACTACCGTGTTTGTTGCCATCATTATGACGAAATGATGATAGTAAGTATGCAAAGTACCCCCCCCCCCCCCCCCCCCCCCCCCCCCCCCCCCCCCCCCCGATCCTTCAGCTCCCTCCCACAATCGTCCCTTCTCTCTGTTCCTCCTCTCCCTGTCTGTCTCATTTTTCTCTTGTTACCCCCGTCACTTCCCTCTTCCCATCTCATCCCGACTGTCTCACCACTTTTTTTCTGCCCGTCACTGGTCGCAAGAAAGCGCCAAATGTTCATTGTATTCTGTATTTTTTCTGCTTTTGACTTTTGATTCTAACACACATCTATTTCTTTATGGAAGAAAAGCGTGCAAGAGATGAACAAAATAGGGAGGAATGAAAGATTTAGAAGTAGCACACTCAGCCGCGCGTGCGCGCGCGCACGCACACACACACACACACACACACACACACACACACACACACACACACACACACGCCACGTCATGGAAGACAAAGAACGTTTTCTTGATTACTGTAAACTATTTGGCCAACAACTTGATGGCCTGGTGACATGTACTGCGTGAATAGATTTTCCGTTATAAATCAAAAGCAATGAAATGAAATGAAATTGAGTAAAATGAAATACAATAAGCTGAAATGAAATAAGATAAAAAATAGAACAGAACAAAATTAAATTTAAAAAGATACTGTTTTCAGCCTGTATTGACAGACAAACTCTATGGCGTTTCTCTATCCAGAAACACAAATA
>JADBJO010000167.1:570000-572500 GCA_016801955.1 Conus betulinus
ACTGATTTTTTTTTCCTCCCCTTTTTTTTTTCTCCCCGTTTACCTTCGTCCACTATTTTCGTGCCTTTCTTGCTCATTTACACTTTGATGTTCTCTAGAACGTCTACCTATTTTTTTTTTTTTCTTCATCCTGTGGGGATTATAAGGGTTATTTCAAAGAACGCCCGCCATCGGAAAATTCGGTGTCGGTGATTTCCTCTTTGACTCTGCCACTCTCTCTCTCTCTCTCTCTCTGTCTATCTGTCTGTCTATCTGTCTGTCTGTCTGTCTTTATTATCGTCCGTCATTTTGCTGCATTTGTGTTCCATTCTCCTTCCTATGCATTAGAAACTCTCTTTGTATTTATTACATATATTTTTACGTTGTGCGTGTGTGTGTGTGTGTGTGTGTGTGTGTGTGTGTGTGTGTGTGTGTGTGTGTGTGTGTGTGCGTGTGTGTGTGTGTATGTGCGTGCGTGCGTGTGTGCGTGCGTGCGTGCGTGTGAGCGTGTGAGCGTGCATGCGTGCGTGTGAATGTGTGTGTGTGTGTGTGTGTGTGTGTGTGTGTGTGTGTGTGTGTGTGTGTGTGTGTGTGTGTGTGTGTGTGTGTGTGAGAGAGAGAGAGAGAGAGAGAGAGAGAGAGAGAGAGAGAGAGAGAGAGAGAGAGAGAGAGAGAGAGATCAGGTGACCAGACAGTGAGAGTTTAACCAGTGGTATGGACACCCATTGTACACTCTGTTGCGCTATTCACTAGTGAGGTATTTATTTCTTTACACCTTTACGTTGTGTTTGCTTTGGGACCTTTTTTTTTTTTTTTTTTTTTTTTAAACAGTTCTGACTTTTCATATGAGAGACGGGGGTTAAACTGTGGGGGTTAATTCAAACGAACTGGATTGCACCCTCCGCCCAGGCTAATTTTATGCGCCCTCATGTTTTGCGATCCTGGTACGAACTGACGTACAGTTTGTTAGACTGCTGTCTTTGTTATTTCCTTTTTCTTTCACACATTACTTTTCTTTCTGCATGTACTGAAGCCCCGGAACGACCCTGTGTGGTCGACTGGACAATAAAACAAATTCAAACCGAAACTAAAAAAACGTTACTATCACTTCTCAATGACAATCAAAGTAAGATTGTCTCCAGCGAAAATCCTTTTTGTACTCCCAGTTCTTATAAAACTGGGAGTAATTTACAATGGGGACGAAGAAATGCTGTCTGTGTGTCTGTCTGTGTGTCCCTGGTCAAATGTGTTCGACTCGCTCCAGACAAAACTTCCGGGCCGGTCTTTCTGAAAATTTGTATGTATGTTCATTATGGGTCACGGATGATGCCCGATGTTTTATTTTACCAGAATAGCCGTTACTAACGGCTATAACGACCCAGCACGGGTTTTTTCTTCTTTATGGAATATCTGAGTGACGAAATACATTATGACGCATGTTGACGTCGTCATATATTATGACGCATGTTTGATTGTGACGTTTTTCAGCCCCCCTCCCCCCCCCCCCCCCCCCCCCTTGGCGTATTCAAGATAAACTGGGAGTACGTTTTATATGCTTTGCATCTTGTTAATTTTCTCTTGGTCCGAGCTTGACCAAGATACGACATGAGTAATTTCAAATCTAATCATTATCATGTAGACTGGAAGAAAAAAGTGGACAGATCATTGTGGGTTTCGTGTTCCATGCAGTGACAGACAGCCTAGCTGCCCAAGGCAGATAACTGCGAGTAATCTTTCACACCAGACCTGGCTGAACAGACCCTGAGGGTCAGAGCTGACAACTGACCACAACAGCATGTGTCAGGGTTCGCTGTCTTTCTCTTGTTGACCGAGTTTTCACATCCAGCTAGTTTGAAGGAGAAAGTACGTGACAGCCTAGAATCAACAACAGAGAAAGCTGAACCAGTGGCTTGATGCACTTCCCGTACTCCGATGTCAGTTCTTTCCGGAATAGTTCGTCAGTAACAAAGAGTACAACGCCATGTTTCAGCAAGAGATACGTAACGCGTACTGTTCAACAGTTAAACTTGGACTCTGTTAGACTGGAACCTGTGCGGCGGAGGTGTGGACGCGAAAACTGACTTTTGAGCCAGCCACACACGCGGGTGTTAATCAGTCCTCACGCTGCCTCACAACACCTTTTTCAGGCGACAACAAACCATTCACCGTTCGTCACTCCCATCGTCTCCCCCCAAAGCACGCGGTTCGTCTTCGCGA
This sequence comes from Conus betulinus, assembly GCA_016801955.1. NCBI lineage: Eukaryota > Metazoa > Mollusca > Gastropoda > Neogastropoda > Conidae > Conus > Conus betulinus. The sequence continues at coordinate 572,197 of JADBJO010000167.1, forward strand.
AAGCGATTTCGTTAACATTGTTTACATTGAATGGAATTTATGGGACTGGAGGGCGGAAGAGAGGGCTGGGCAGAGAGGGTTAGGGGGAATGTATACGCCTGAATCCTCCTAAACTGCCCCCCCCCCCCCTCCCCTTCCCACCCACACATGGGTGAAGAAGACAAGGGGAAAGAGGGCGTGTGGATGTAGGTCTGATTACGACAAAACTTTCCCGTCACCTGTCTTTGTCTTTGCTCGATGTGTGAATAATTCCACCTTGTCTGTCTTGTCTGTCTTGTCTGTCTTGTGCATGTTCTGTAAGAGC
>JADBJO010000167.1:585000-592500 GCA_016801955.1 Conus betulinus
TACTTATAAAAACGGATAGTCACAGCTCATCAGAATGGAATCACGGGTCGTGAAATTGTCATAAACATACACTTGTGGCTCATGCGATCGTCACTATGACTCGTATCTACGTGTTCTGGGATCCATATTGGATCGTTCCGGGTCACAATCTATTGGGGGGTGGGGGGTGGGGGGTGGGGGAAGCTTTAAAACACGCAGAACACTGGAAGCCGAAAATTACTGCCACGTTGTACCGTTCACAACGTAACTAAGGAATGTTTTCTTTATTTTGCATTCAGTAATCTCCCCACAGAGTCAAAGACAGCGAAAGTAATCGCTTTCAAAAACATTCACGCCATATTGTTTTCTTAACGGTGACGAATGCTGCTGACGCGTCAAACAAAAGCGATCATGCACTGCTGTGGTGAGAAGGAGAAAAAAAAAAAAAAAAAAAAAAAGAAAAGAATATTTGGTGATGATTACTGCTTACATCGCTAACAAAAACTGATTATGAACCTTCCGAAGCATATGAATTCCCATACTCCCGCCCTCTCGTATCAGTGCCCAGCCGTCAAGATAGCTCCACAACCCACGTCCCAGCCACCACCCCCTCCACCACCACTCGCTGCAAAGAGAGGACTGCGGTGGGTCAGCGGTAGCCCACAGGATCGACCACCGCTCTTCATCACACACAGGTGGCGCACGCCTACGAACACGCATACGTGCTCGTCCATATTGTAGTAATGGGGGAAAAACGTCTTGAAGGAACACACACACACACACACACACACACACACACACACACACACACACACACACACACACACAAAACATTGTAGATGTCTCCGACCAGGATTATAAGAGTGACCACGCTCGAGCACATTTGTCTGTGCATATGCGCGCGTGTGTATGTGTGTGTGCGCGTGCGCGCTTGCTTTCCTGTTTTCGGCCCTCCAAACCTGTGAGCCTTGCTTGAGTCACGGTCACATCCTCCTCCACCCCACCCCGCGATTCCCCCCATCCTACCTCCCCCTTTTCCCCATATCTCCTTCCCTCTACCACCACCCAAACTGTGCTCTCTCTCTCTCTCTCTCTCTCTCTCTCTCTCTCTCTCTCTCTCTCTGTGCCCATGTTTACCTGGGACCCCCCCCTCCCCTCCCGGTCCCACTTTTCACCTGTGCGCCGTGTCTGGCTCCCCCCAACGGGCATGAAGGTAAGGTAAGGCAGGCGGCTGCGACACGCACATACCAGAAAGGAGAGTGACTGACACACTCCAGACACTCGCACCAACACACACACACACACACACACATACACACACAGAGCAAGGCGTGAGGCAGCGGCCGAGTGGGAGCGTTTCAGCAGCGGCAAGCTGGCACGGCACGGCATGGCATGGCATGGCACGGCGCGGATGGAGGAGGACGAGGCGGCAGTGGGAGACGGCGGACGACGACAGACAACATACACGGGAGCGAGGGTCGAGAAACACACACATCGCGGTGACATCGCTGCTGTGCCGTCCCCCTCTGTTCGCTCGCCCCGCTTTCCCCGAGGGCTGGCTGCTACCATGCTACTGCGGTAGAACCCAGGGCAGGGGCGGAAGAAGAGAGGGTAAAAGGGCGCGCAGGAGATGGGGGGGGGGGGGGGGGGGGGGGGGGGGGGGGGGGGGGGGGGGGGCGGGGGGGGGGGGGGGGGGGGGGGGGGGGGGGCAATGACGAATCGTAGGGGAAGAGCAGGCGAAGGAAAGGTAAGGAAAGGGGGTGTGGAAGATGCTACCAGCTAGATACTGGCTGGCCTGCTGCTTGTGAGGTGCCTGCATTGTTTTAAATGTGAAACTGATAGGCTGTGCTACTTTACTGGTCCTTGTTTGGCGAACGTGCGCGAACGTGCTCGCGCGCGCGCGTGTGTGTGTTTCTGTGTGTGTATGTGTGTGTGTGTTTTTGTGTGTGTGTGTGTGTGTGTGTGTGTGTGTGTGTGTGTGCGTGCGTGCGCGCGCGCTTGTGTGTGTGTGCGTGTGTGTGTATGCATGTGGGTGTCCGACCCCGTGGGCATGTGTGTGTGTGTGTGTGTGTGTGTGTGAGAGAGAGAGAGAGAGAGAGAGAGAGAGAGAGAGAGAGAGAGAGAGTGGTGACAGTAAATGCAGGTAAGTCATTAAGTCAGTATTTTTTTTTTTAACTGATATTCATTACATGTAAATTTGCTTACCTAAGCCTACCGGTGGTAGGGAGAGAAGAGGGCAGGCACGCGCGATACATCCACAGCAACAATATAAACAACACGAAGTCACGTCAGGAGTAAAAAAAAAGCCCCGGAGTTCCGTGGAGCGCCTCGTGCACACAGAAGCAGATGAGCCCACACAGCACTTCGCTCGCACTGCTGGCGGGATAGCCCACAGGTGTGTGTGTGTGTGTGTGTGTGTGTGTGTGTATGTTTGTGCGCGCGTACATGTGTGTGTGTGTGTGTGTGCGCGCGTGTGTGTTTTGTGTATGTATGTGTATGTTTGTGCGCACGCGCATGTGTGTGTGGAAGAGGGGGAGGGGGAGACGGGGTGGGAAGGGAGGCGAACGGGTAAGAAGACGATGGGAAGCTGAGGGCTCGGGGATTGAGGTGGGAGGGTGGGGGGTAGGGAGAAAGGACAAACACCTGACAAGCGAGGAGTGCGTCGTGCGACGCCTGATACAAGCAGCATGCGCAAACCAGCCACCTCCTTCTCTGTGGCCTGCATGTGTTGTGCCACAGTATCCATCGCCACAACTGCCAGCCCGGCGACAAGCCCACGGATCTGAGCCATGGCTCTGGTGGGGGTACAACAGGTAATAACGGCTGATTTATGGGGTGAGCCCTGTCCCCCCAGAACAGAGCAACACGGTGACAGCGCCAGATACAGCCGTAGAGTTGACATAGCAAAGGCAGAGGGAGAGGAAGCGGAGAGGCGGTGTGGTGGATAATCCAGTGTGTGTGTGTGTGTGTGTGTGTGTGTGTGCGAAATGCTTATCAATGGATCCTCCTTCAGTCCCCTACCACCCTCCACTCCTTACCTATCTCTGGGCATCCTACAATAAAGACATAAAGCATAAGCAAGCAAGCAAGCAAGCGCTTTGTGTGTGTGTGTGTGTGTGTGTGTGTGTGTGTGTGTGTGTGTGTGTGTGTGTGTGTGTGTGTGTGTGTGTGAATTGCTTGCGGAAATGTAACTGTGCATAATTTCGTGCATGTGAGAACTTTTACTTCTGTTAACATGAGATAAGAACACATAAGCGCGCGCAAGAACTAGCGCACTCGCCCGCCCACGCGCACCTACGCACACAAATGTGCATAACGTCATCATGATAAATTTCACACCGGGTCAGCCCTTTGCTCAGGATTAATTGATCCCGGTTCGCCAGTTTATGATGAGGATGGCGACACGAGGTCTCGATGTTCTTCACTCGGCCTCGGACCCTATGCTACTGCCTGGTGGCCCACAGCGCGACGGTCAACTGCACGATAGTGCTTGCTCTCTCTCTCTCTCTCTCTCTCTCTCTCTCTCTCTCTCTCTCTCTCTCTCTCTCTCTCTCAGAGAAAGAATGACAAAAGTGAGATGGCTTGTTGCGCATTTTCATATTGATCGTCTACGCGCGCGCACACACTCACACACAGACACACGAACACACACGCGCGCATGCGCACGCACGCACGCACGCACACAAACACACAAGCATTCACATAGACATCATACCCATACACGTCAGCGTACACACAAGTACAAAAACACACATACACAAATACACGCAGACACAAAGATGTACTGATACGCACACACACACATGCATACATACACATACAGTACGCGCGCGCGCGCGCGCACACACACACACACATACATACACACACACGCGCGCGCATGCACGCACGCACACACACACATGACCACGCATGAACCCACCCACGTGCTGTGCGCGCGCAAAAACACACACACGCGCGTTATTAAAGGAACTGTCACACAGTCGGGCCGTCGCACGGTTGGCCGACGCGCAAATGGCCGTCGCGCAATAGGACGGACCGTCAACAGAGGACACACAGGCTCTTCAGACACAGGGGAAACAAACACACTGAGTGGGTTTTCCTGGACAAGGTAGAGGTCCAGGGGATCACCCGTGTGTCCTGTCATTCACCAACTGAAGATTTCTACTTTGGCATTCTCCATCCTAAGACCCCTTCGCTCCAGCCTGTACGTCGCACACTCAAACACAAAACAAAAACTGTATGAAGGAAGACTTGGAAAGAAAGAAAGAAAGAAAGAAAGAAAGAAAGAAAGAAAGAAAAACACTTGTGCATAGAAAGGAGATCCACAAAAATGACTGAAAACCCGACTGGACTGAGCATGATATTAACAAAAAACACAAGCGTGAGAGAGAGAGAGAGAGAGAGAGAGAGAGAGAGAGAGAGAGAGAGAGAGAGAGAGAGAGAGAGAGAGAGAGAGAGAGAGAGAATATAAGTAAATGAACTAAAAAAAAAAAATACAGATATTCAGTTCCTCTGCGCCTTCCTCTCCGGGTATCTAGAGAAACGATACCAGATCCACCGCCTATGCTTCTTCAGAACTGTGCCGGTGATACCACTATTCCACACAAGCTACGAGTCCAACGAATCGCCACGAATTGAAAAATTTTAGAAATCGTAAGGAATCGTGGGTTTTTTTTGCAAATTTCTGTTCAAAATCTTGACGCTGTACGAATCGGTTACGAATTTGGTAAGATAGACTTACGAATATTCGCGAGTTTCTGCTCAAATCGGCGGGAACCATATGAAGATTGCCCAGAAATAACTACGATTTGCACGAACTGTTTAGGAATACTTAAGGAATGTTAAGATTCAGTCAAGAATGAGCTACGAATCTTCCGAAGGCATCACGATTTGGTACGGTTATAATTTATATCGTGACTGTTCTTGAAAATTCGTGGAAGTTTCCCTCAATACAGTATAAAAAGCCCTCATTCCTGCTGGGGCATCAGTTCCAAAATGGATTGCCAACGTAGAGCAGCTATTGCTCTGGCCCTGGAACTGGGGTATGAACAGCAGCTGGTGATGAATAGAAGAAGACTGGTTCGAAGAAGGAGAAGGGCCCCCAGTGGTGGGTCAGACCATGGCTGACAACAGCGAGAAGACTAGAGTATGGGCACTCTAGCAGACTGATGCAGGAGCTGAGGGGTGGAAGATGAGAATGCCTTTGCCAACTATGTGAGAATGCCACCCCACGTGTTTGATGAGTTACTCAACAGGATCGGCCCTTTCATCCAGAGGAAAGATACCCACATGAGACTAGCCCTTGATGCCGGAATGAAGATGGTCATGACCCTGAGGCATCTGGCTACAGGAGACCGGTACCATACCCTTCAGTATGACTTCAGATATGGCTACAGCACTGTGGTATGCAGTGTGCAGGAAGTCTGTCATGCCATCACACAGGAACTGAAGGATGAAGTCATGCCACTGCCACGGACCCAGGAGGACTGGAAGGCCATTGCCCAGCAGTTCCAAGACCGGTGGAATGTTCCTCATGCCCTGGGGGCCTTGGATGGCAAGCATATTGCTCTCAGGAAGCCACATAACTCAGACAGTGTCTTCTACAATTAAAAAGGCTTCTTCTCTGTGGTCCTTCTTGCCTTAGTGGATGCAGACTACAAGTTCATCCGGATAGACACTGGTGGTGGAGAAGGTCATCAATCCGACGGACAACTGTTTGGTGCTTCAGAACTGATGGAGTGCATCGACGACAACACCATAAACTTTCCTGACAGTGATCCTATGCCCTACGATGACAGAGACACACCCTACTTCATTCTGGGAGACGATGCTTTCCCCCTCAGAACTTTTCTCGTGAAACCCTATGGCAGGAGGGGTCTGGACAATGAGATGATGGTGACCAACTACAGAATTTCCAGGAGCAGACGCGTGGTGGAGAAAGCTTTCGGAATATTGGTCAACAGATTCAGATGCTTCCTGGGCACTCTGGAACAACGACCTGAAATAGTGCGGTTACTAGTGGAAACAGGAGTCCTGCTCCACAACTTGCTGAGGACCAGGTTCCCTGCCATTGGAAATGCCGAGGTGGACCGAAAGGATGAGGACCACATCATCATCCCTGGTGCCTGGAGGGCAGATCAACAGTTGGAAGAGATACCCCAACACCCAGGCACCAAACAGATAATCGTGTGGGAAAAGTGATGAGGGACTACCTTAAGGCCTATTTTAACAGTGAAGCAGGTTCAGTTCCATGGCAAGAAAGACTAGCAAGAGTAAATGTTGATTGAATTATGACTGTTAACACTTTGATGTTAAGTGATTGCTTATTTTCTTACATTTTACTATCATAACAATATCATACATATGCATCATCACATCATATACCAAAAATAAAAACAAATATGTCACTAATACCAATAAGAAACTAACTGAAAATTTCATTTTTTCTTTGTTTTCTATTTTCTTACATTTTATTATCATAACAAATCATATATATGCATCATCACATCATATATCCAAAATAAAAACAAACATGTCACTAACACTAACAGTCATTGAGTAGCACACAGTTTAAGGGGTGGACAGTGTGTCACTCTGAATGATTTTCACCGAGGTGACTGGGACCGGAGTGACTACTGGTGTGGATTCCATAGGCCCTATGTCCCTAAGTATGTATGACAGGTTGAAGGACCCATCTTCCTGGGACAGAGGGCCACTGGAGGACCTCCGGGGCTGCTGACTCTCTGAAGATGATGCTTGGGACGTGGAGGTTGCCAGATGAGATGCCTCTGACGGGCAGGTTCTGGAAAGCATGTCCAAGGTAGTCGGCAAACTTTAACCTCTCTGGGTGGGAAACCTCGGGCACAGCAGGGGCTTGCAATATCTGCAGCAACTTTTCTTGGCGGTGCCTGCAGCTGTGTAGCTCCTCATCCAAGGTTTTGGACTCCACGGCTCGGCTTCTCTTACTACTGGACGCCGTCACATCGGAGCTCACAGCAGCGCCTGTAGTGGAGGATGTGATGGTGTCTGGAAGCTGCCGCTCCTCTTCCTGGGACAGCTCCTCAACCTGGCTGGTGGTGGTGCCACCCCGGAAGCTCTGCACTGTGCAGCGGGTGACTTGTCCGATGTGGGGTAGCAGAAATTGAAACCTTTCCCAGATCCATTGCTGGCGGTCAGACATTTCAACAGCTGCCTGGCCACTTGACTTCTTTCTAAGCTTCCCTATATGGGTTCTGATGCTCTCAAAGAAGGTTGTTAGTGCCTTCACATCCTTGCTCAGCTCCCGGGCCAGTCTTCCCACGCCTTCGTGGTTTTTTTTTTTTTTTTTTTTTTTTCCCAGCAAACGTGTGGTCCGTTTTCCTCTTATTATAGATAAAATTGTTCCTCTCGAGGAACTCGTTCGGTCTCAGTCAGGTTGGACAGTACCCTGGCCTTCTTTGGCTTTGCCTGTGAACCTGCTACTTCATCTGCATCACCCACAGACTCGGCAGCCACTGACTCTGCTGCTGAATCTGCAAC
>JADBJO010000167.1:597500-600000 GCA_016801955.1 Conus betulinus
GCCTAGCAGAATGGGACGAGGGGAAGAGTCGGGGCGACAGATTCAGCGGTCTAAATGGGTCCGAATCTACAAGCTTACTTCGAGACACTAAATGACTAAATGCTGTGTCACGGCCGCTTTTGCGTCCACATCTACCAACATGAGTCATTGCTCTGTGACTGAGTAGCAATGCCATTAGTCTTTGTTCACTTACCTACATGGCCATGTTTTTCTCAGTGTTTGCTCATTTCATCCGAGTGCATGCATCCCTTTTGGAACTTGACATCAAATGATGTGAAAATGATGCTGAATCCCTCCGAGTCAGCACAGCGTTAATGCAACAGCCCACCAGTCTCTGCCAACGAATCAGAAAATCAAGTCTTTCCGTCTTCAAGACAGCAGCTGAGATTCCAGCCTCATTCACCAGCATCTTGTCAATCAAAGGAAGCTTCCAGCCAATCTGATGCAGGCATAGAAAAAACTCCCGGAAGGCTCGCGATTCCAGACATCAGGTCTACGACTGGCTGAGTCCTGGCACCCTCTTTGCCTGTCGCCTGCTTCGTTTCCCCATACGCTCAGCAGGAACCCCGCGCGTGCCTCGCTTCGGATCGCACGTGCGACTCGAAGGTAGTCAGTCGATAAGTCTGCAGGAGCTCCGCAATGCTGATTCGGCCCCGCCCACACGCCATTTCTCTTTCAGGAACATGCTGGTGTGCTGCGTATTGAATGCTATATGTAGAAGCGTGCACGTGTGCTTGTATGTGTGTGTGAGAGTGGTGGTGGGGGAGGGAGGGAGGGGAGGAGCTGGTGGGAGTAGGAGGACACGGGCAGGAACTGAAGAATGAACTGGAAGAGGGGGGAGGGGGCCCGCAACAGCTCAGTTGGCAGTAACTCCGATCTTGGCCATCCTGGGGATGTTTCGGTACAGATGGATCTTTTCCCATCGGAATTAACGTTGGTTCAGATTCCACTCCCTCCAAAGTCCTTCGTATGAGACTAAAAACCGTGATTCTTTGTGTGAACGCAAGCATAACATCTTGCACACACGTAAAATCCTATTACCAACGTTCGGAAAAGAGGGCTGATTTGGCCGTTGGTAATGACACGTGTTCCAAAAGAATGAAAATATGAATGAAAATCTGAATGACTGACGGACCGAACGACACGAGAAACGACTGAATGTAGCCGCAGCAGGCAGCCCTTCAGTCGGCTCTACCCAGGTTGGCAGCCCGTTGTAAAAAAAAAAAAACAGCGTGGATCGTAAAGCGCTTAGAGCTTGGTCTCTAACCGAGGGAGGCGCTATAAAAGTACAATTAATAATAATAATAATAATAATAATAATAGTAATAATAATAATAATAGCAACAACAATAATAATAAAAAAAAAAACGGTAATGACAACAATAATAGACGTGGCCGGTAAGAGCGGGAGGGAGTCGAGTGGAGAGTCGGCCCGGGCCGGGCAGGGCGAAATCAGTGTGCGCCGCCGATTTTTTTTTTTTTTTTTTCTTCTGCGATCCTTTCTGCACAAAAGATTATTTCAAAACAAAACAAACAAACGGACTGATAAAGATACATGGAGACGGATATTTTCCTTTGTTAAAAAACAAAAATACAGATTTGAGAACTGCACTTTTTAACATAAGAGTTCTTAAACTGGGCAATGTTAATTTGTGACGTCGACACAATTGCTGAGAGAGAGAGAGAGAGAGAGAGAGAGAGAGAGAGAGAGAGAGAGAGAGAGAAGAGACAGACAGACAGAGACAGACAGACAGACAGACACAGACAGACAGAGAGAGAGAGAGAGAGAGAGAGAACTGTATGGGCGCGGGCAACCAGTTCTGAGCTAGAAGAGCACAAGGTCAGCTCTACATTTTTTTTTCCCAAGCTCAAGGACACATGCACTCTCTCCGCACTAACCACACACGTTCTTTCCATTTGGGTCAATGGGACAAACCAAACTTTATAACCCAGCCGACCATAGCAGCTAAATCGGGGTCGAAGGCCTCAGGACAGCAAAGGACCTAAACGCACCGTACAGTCAGTACACGGAGTCTCATTGGACTGAGTGTTCAGTTTTTCACCGAGTGTCGCTCCGTGAGGTCAGCTCATGCTCTTTGTGATGAGGGATCAGAGTGTGCCCACGGTTCTAAGATTCCTTTTTTAAAGCGTTTTGGCAGCAAGTAAAGAAATGAATACAGCTAAAGAGAGGGAAGGTGGGGGGGGGGGGGGGGGGGGGGTAGTGCGCAGGGGCTGGGGGATGCACGGAGAGAGGGAGGGGTGGAGGTTGCGAGAGCGAAGAGGGAAAGTCGATCCCCGCGCTAACTTTACAAACACCTCCGCCCCCCCCCCCCCCCCCCCCCCCAAAAAAAAAAAAAAAAAAAATCATAATTATAATAATAGTAGTAACGATAGGGAGACGGTGTGTGTGTGTGTGTGTGTGTGTGTGTGTGTGTGTGTGTGAGAGAGAGAGAGAGAGAGAGAGAGAGAGAGAGAGAGAGAGAGAGAGAGAGAGAGAGAG
>JADBJO010000167.1:612500-615000 GCA_016801955.1 Conus betulinus
CACACTCATTAGAATTTTTAAAGATAAATATTATGACTGATGTCTACGTGCTCTGAAACTGGCATCGTGCTAGATGCAAAGGCGATGTAAGGCTGATTTGATGAACAGGTACAGCTGCCATGATTAACGAGTTCCCTGACTTTAAATAGAAATAGAAAAAAAAAACAAACTTTTCTTTTAATCTAGGATTTTATTAAAAAGAAAACAGACCTACTGTCGTTTTGAGCTTGTTTGAAATAAAGTTGTGTATTGTTGTTTTGTTTTCTCTTTTCTTTTATTTTGTTCGTTTGTTTGTTGTTGTTAATGTTGTTGTTTTAATATGCACCACAAGCATAATTATAAAGAGAGGTAAGCTCGTTTGTTTGTTGTTGTTAATGTTGTTGTTTTAATATGCACCACAAGCATAATTATAAAGAGAGGTAAGCAAGCTCCTATCAATACGTGCAGTCGGAAAGTTGCGGTTCTTTGCATGCTGAATAAGCCATGATACATAGAGCAGCAAGCTGGATTTGTTTTTCAAGAAAGCTGAAAACCACAGTGAATTCTAGATGGGACTCAGACTGAAAGTATGAAAACGCTGACTTTCTTCTTTTCTCAGTAGCCTCATGCACGTGCTGATATGGGCTGATAACTTCGCATGCCAAGGTCCACTTTGAAATAACACTGCCAAGCAATTCTTTCCTGCTCGCGTTGCAGTTCATGTAAAGTTCACAACCCTACTCTCGCTTGAAACGCTCGACGTCCGCCACGGCAGACGTCGTGATGACCAAGCATGTTAGGACTCGGGTCTTAAAATAGATACGTGGAAACACCTCCGAGGAGTTATCTGAAAATAAGAGAGCATGCATTGATAGCAATAATGGTTCTTTCCTGTTACCGTTTCTCTATCAACTCATGCAGATATGTAATCGATTTTGATGATTCGTTAGTGCACCCGCTTGAACTCAACTGAATGGAGTTGTTATAAGGTTGATAATTATTGTCTGATTCATTATCTTCACACACAATATATTTGGGGAGAAAAACATTTACATGGGGATGGTGAAGGTTATCGTTTAACGAACTTTTAAGAAAATGATTATTATCATCTTTTGAAACTAGTGATGCGCCATACTTCGCTCCCCTCCCCTGCCCTGGCACCTTGCAACCGCTTCCCCCCCTTCACCCACCTCCAAGCTGCCTTCTCATTCGCACCACTCCCACGATGTCACGGTGCCTTTGGCCGCGATGAGCCTGCATGGCAGAGTGCGTGCCTAGACAGGTGTGATGGTTGTAGGGGAACGCCATGCGTCAACAGGTGTCCAGGGGGAAATCTTCAATGTCTAGCTGGAGGGTTGTGCTACTGTGCTACTCTCTCTCTCTCTCTCTCTCTCTCTGTCTCTCTCTGTCTCTCTCTCTCTGTCTGTCTGTCTGTCTCTCTCTCTCTCTCTCTGTCTGTCTGTCTGTCTCTCTCTCTCTCTCTCTCTCTCTCTGGACGAAAGGCCTAGGAGCAGGCCATATGAATAGATCTGTCTGCTAGAGGGATTGCGATGGTTCCCATATGTTGCTGGTGAAGGGTTCAACTTCTATAACTTAGTTCCCTAATTTCAGGTTCTCATTTTCTTTCCTCTCCCTCCCGTTCTCCTCCACCCTTTTTTTTCTTTCTTTTATTCAAATCTTTGCCAAGTCATTCATGTGATGATGAAAGATTTGTTAGCCTACACTTGTTTTCCTTTACCACTAAATAGTTCAGCATCTCTGTTTGTGTGTAAGACAACGAGGTGGGGAGGGGGTGCAACACACACACACACACACACACACACACACACACACACACACACACACACACAAGCGCCCACGCAAACACGCACGCGCGTATGCGCACGCATGCACACACACACACACACACACACACACACACACACACACAAACACACATGCACGCACGCACGCACGCACGCGCGCGCGCGCACACACACACACACACACACACACACACACACACACACACACACACACACACACACACACACACACACTTCATTTTCTCCTTCGAGATTAAAAAAGAAAATAAATAAACAAGCCAGAATTACTTTTTGACATACACATACTTGGACATCTACAAATAATTACCCTCTTAGAAAATTAAGCGGTGTTTTTTTTTTTTTATTTTTTTTTTTTTCCTGAACTACAGAAGCCTTTCCATTTTTTTATACATTTCGTAAGGTCCAGCTCTATCCCCACTCCCACCCACCCCATTCCGACATCGTTTCAGGGAAATGATTTTCATTACATTGAGATAATACTGCTTCCTTACCACTCTGTGATTTGGATATTCATTCATGAAATGATCTTCACGACCAATGATATTTACAGCGCAGTACTCACAAGGTGATTCCGTCTTTTAGTACCACATGTTCTTCCTCTTTAAAAAAAAAAAAAAATTACGATAATACATCTTGATGTATTTGTCAGGCAGAAAACGATATGCTTCTTCTAAATGAAATAATGTAATGCTTGT
>JADBJO010000167.1:627500-640000 GCA_016801955.1 Conus betulinus
GGGGTAGGGGGGGGGGCGATAGAATGCGTGGAGGGGGGGGGGGGGGGGGGGGGGGGGAGGGCAAAAGGGGGAGGGGGGGGGGGGAGGGGGTGTTTACCGGAAGAGCCGGAGGGAGAGGTTAGAAGAGTCGGCGTTAACTCCATCGTGTGGCATCATTGATCAGAGATGCAGAACAGGGATGCCGTCATATCACGTTGTTTGCTTGGTGTGTCTGCTTGTTTTGGGCTTGGCTTGCTTGCTTCTCTCTGTCTCTGGTCTGTCTGTCTGTCTCTCTCTGTCTCGTCTGTCTGTCTCTCTCTCTCTCTGTTTGTCTCTCTCTCTCTCTGTTTCTCTGTTTCTAAACACACGCGCGCGCGCGCATCTCTAAACACGCGCGCGCACATAAGACCACACACACACACACACACACACACAAACACAAGTACGCGCACTCTCAAGCACGCGCATACACATTCATACATGCATGCGCATGCAAATACACACATGTGCACACACACACACATGCAAACATAGGCCTGTGTTTATTTAACAAACATAATAGAAGAAGAGAGAGAGGAGAGAGAGAGAGAGAGAGAGAGAGAGAGAGAGAGAGAGAGAGAGAGAGAGAGAGAGAGAGAGAAACACATACAGTACGGAACTATAGATAGGACTGAAAATTGCACACTGACGTGTGTGTGTGTGTGTGTGTGTGTGTGTGTGTGTAGGGAGGGGTACGATCGGTGTGAAGAGTCTACAGATAAAAATATAACGCTAACGAACCGGGGGATGTCAGAACGGGAGTGACAAGAGTAGGAAGTGGCCCAGGAAGGAGGAAGGGGTTGGGAAGGGGTGGCGGCGACGCGAGGGGCTGCGGCGGGAGTGGGGGGGGGAGGCGGTGGATGCAAGTTGTTGGCATCCGCTACACTGGGCATGAATTTCGTTCCAGCGTGCGCGGCAGGCGGTGCCGCTTCGCCGTGGGTGACACATACGTAACTATTCTATGCGAATGGTCGACGCAGCTGTTGCCAGACACATATACAGACAGTAGGCCTGCAGAAGGAAGCAAGCCGGTTGCAACTACAGCAAACTGCCTAGTACGGTCCCTCCATTTCAGTGCTCGCAGCTCGTGTCTGTTATTTTATAGTGTGACTTGCAATAAAGTCTGTGTCAACTGACCCCGAGGTTTTTCTTTTTTTTTTTGTTTTTTTTTTTTTTGTCCCTTATCCGCCTGAGACCCAGTCTTGGTACGTTCCTGTCTGCGTGTCTTCTGGCCGGCCTGCCTGCTTTGTAGTCTTATTCAGTTGAAGTTATCGGGTTCCGATAAAACGAAACAAGCAAACCAACAAAAATCGAGCGCGTGAGCCTGCACCCCCCTACCCCCACCCCTGTGTGAGTGTGTGTGTTGTGGTGGGTGTGTGGTGTTGTGTGCTTGTGTGTGTGTGTGTGTGTTGTGGTGTGTGTGTGTGTGTGTGTGCGTAGCGTGCGCACTAATCCCACAACCATTCTCCCCAGTCTTTCCCCACTAATCCACCCATTCTCTCGGTGCATCCCCACACTGGGGTCCACCCACTAGTCCAACCCCCCCTCTCCCCCACCCTGCGACCTCTCTCTCTCTCTCTCTCTCTCTCTCTGTCTCTGTCTCTCTCTCTTCTCGTTCTCTCTCTCTCTCTCTCTGCCCTCCTTTAACCGCCCGTCCAATCAATCAGTGCAAAAAGAGGGGAAATAAAGCAAAGGGTAACCCTCAGGCAAAAAAACCCCGCCAATTGTCTCCAATTCGGTGCCAGTTGACAATGCCACTCCGAAAGAACAAAAAAAAAGGTGGGGATGGGCCATGGGGGGAGCTGACTGCGGGGGGGGAGACTGGGAGAGCTGACTGCTGACTGCGGGGGGGGGGGGAGCGTGAAACTTGCGTGGCTGCTGGTGGGCGGGGGGTGGGAGGGGGTGCAGGTTGAATGGAGAAAATGCCAAGAAGGGGCGGATGGGGGGGAGGGGAAGATATAGTGTATTTGACTACGGCAAACTAAACTGCCGGCTTCAAAGAGTCCCAAAACGAAAAGTCAAACGTTTTCTGTTTTGAGGGGGATGGAGACAGAGTTCATTTTCATCATCCTGTAGCAGTACATGCTGGCACACAGGAAGTAAACCCGTGATATATCGTGAAAGCTGATGTAAACGCCCGCCAACAGGGGGCGGGGGGGGGGGGGTGAGTGGGGAGGGGGTGCGGGGGGGGGGGGGCGGGGGGGGCGGGGGGGTGGGGGGGGAGGGGAGGGGGGGGGGGGGGGGGGGGGGGGGGGGGGAGGGGGGGGGGGGGGGGGGGGGGTGGGGGGGGGTGGGGGGGGGGGGGGGGGAGTGGGATGGGTGGGGAGTGGGGAGGGGGGGGGGGGAAGGGGTATATTTTCACCTCATTTGTTGTTGTTGGGTTGGATTGTTTGTCATAAGAGTTGCCCAAATTGAATGGAGGTGGTTCATAACATTCGCGGAGGAAGCATTAAGGAGGCTCAAAGAACGAAACTGTTACAATTCAGTCGGATCAGAGTACAATTGCCGATCCGTGAGGATCCGGCAAGATTATTTCAGTGGTTCTCTCTCTATCTATACTCTTCTCTCTCTATCTCCTCTCTCACTCTCTCTCTTATCTCTCTCTCCCATTGAAATTCTCCTATTGCAAAATTGAATGGATGCGCCCGCTGAACACGGGATCTGCTCCACATGATGATCAATCCCCTAGTCCCAATCTCTCTCAATCCCCGCCCCCCCCCCCTCCCCCCCCCCCCCCCCCCCCCCCACCCACCACCCCCCCCCCACCCTTTTCCACTTCATTTGTACGAGAGCGTATGCTAATCGTATGTAATTTTGTTTGTGTGGCGTGGCTGTATGCTTCGTATGTGTGTGTATGTGTGTGTGTTGTGTGGTGTGGTGTGTGTGTGTGTGTGTGTGTGTGTGGTGTGTGTGTGTGTTGTGGTGTGCGAGGCGCGCGCGCGCGGCGTGAGTGCGTGCATGCGGCTTGTGTGTGTGTGTGTGTGTGCGGCGCGCGCGCGCGTGAGGGGTGTGTGTGGCTCACAGAACGCACGCACTCTGATAAGTGTGGTTACGAACATTTTTGTTTTTTTTTTTTTTTTTGTTTTTGTCAGAGACAGAAATGAACCACTCACAAAGCAAGCCACAGACCCACACTCCAATCTGGCACTTCCCGGGCCTGGGCACTGTCTGGACAATGCTCCAAGTGCCCACAAATTGGACCGATTCAGTCTGTTCCTGACTTAAACGCGTCAAATCACAGCCGGCAACCAACCCACCATCGCCCTCTCCCCTTCCCCGCCCCTAACCTACCCCCCCCCCCCCCCACCCCCACCCCCACCACACGCCTGTACCCCCATCCCACATTCCCATTCCGTTTGTCTACCAACTAGCTGACGGAGGGGAGAATAACACGGGAGTAAATTGGGGGTGGTGTAATTTGGGTGCCAGCGAACGCGAAGAATAGTGGGGGCACCAACAGTTTGACTAACTGGAATATCTGGGGCCTGATGCGTTTACTCTCAGGGCTTCCGCAATATGACCGGAGGGGAAGGGATGGCACACTCCCCCCCCCCCCCCCCGAGGTCGGGGTTACTGTTTCGTGCTTGGTTCGAGAGCCTGTTGCTATAGTGTCATTTAGACGTGTTTTTTGT
The DNA here is from genome assembly GCA_016801955.1 of Conus betulinus. Lineage (NCBI taxonomy): Eukaryota > Metazoa > Mollusca > Gastropoda > Neogastropoda > Conidae > Conus > Conus betulinus. Next base: position 631,151 of record JADBJO010000167.1, read on the forward strand.
GGTTGAGCTGATGCGTTTGGACAGTGGGAGGAGTGGGATGAGGGCGAGTATGGAGGGAGGGGGGGAGGGGGGCGGGCCGGGGGGCAGGGGGGGGGGGGAGGGGGGATGGGAGATGAGTGGGGTGGAGGGAAAACCTCCTTCTGGGATACGAAAAATTAGGGCACATATGTGTCCCGCCAACTCGCACCCACATCCCTTTTCCCCCCTTCATTCATTCTTTATACTCTTACGCCCCTTACCCCCTTCTCTTGCCTCTCTTTCTGTCACGACATGCGCTACTAAGGGGAAGGCAAACCCAATTTGCCCACAACTGTTAAAGAATAGCACATGTACCAAAAGTATCATCTTCTGCGATGCGGTCAATGTCTATTTCTAAGGACACATAGAGGCGCCCAGGCTGTGTCGCCAGCTGGACGTTGTGTGTGGTTATTTGTGTGTGTGGTGGGGGGGGGGGGGGGGGGGGGGTGAGGGGGTGGTAATTATAATTTTTTTTGGTTTCGTGTATCGTTTTGAGTGTTATACGAATGTCCGCTTTTGGAATTATTATCGTCTCCCATCCCCATACACCCCCCACCCCCCCACCCGCCCCCCCCCCCCCCCCCCCCCCCCCCCCCCCCCTCTCTCTCTCTATACCTCTCTGTCGGCATGCTGTTTGTTGTTTGGGTTTTGACGTTGGTTGGTTTTGTTTTTTGTTCTATGACGACGAGGTTAAAATGGTTGGTGGGGATTGTGTGGAGGGAAGGAGGAGAAAGGGGGAGGCGAAGGGGGTTTGTGTCTGCTGAAAAAATATTTTGTGGTACGGCTCACAACTTACACTCTTACAAACCCCCTCACCATTCCACATCCCCTTAAGTTTGCCCGCATGTGCCAGAAGACTGGCGGGCAGGTCGTGGTGGGGCGCGGGCTTACTATTCTAAGGAAACGCTGTTGTTCATTACGTCACGGCAGGCCGTTTTCCAGTAAACTCTGGGGGTCCAGTCCAAAGGGACACACCCTCTTTCACTGCCCTCCCTCCCCGCCCTCCTTCCTTCCTTTCCTGCCCCTCCCACCACATGCTTGCCCACTTCCCTGTCTTGCCGACCCACTTACTCTACAAACGGAACTTCAACGTGTGACGACCCTGATAGGACCCTTTTGCGGTCGGCTGCGTGGGACTGTACCGCAGTAACTATCTATCTCTCTCGCTCTCTCTTCTCCTCTCTCTATCTCTCTTCTCTCCTTTTTTTCCTCTTCGCTCTCTCTCGCGCAGGCGCGCGGGCGCTCGCGCGCCGCGCTGGCGGCGGGGATGGAGAAGCATTGGGAAAATTAGAATATGAAAGGTTTTAATTAGTGAATAGTTTTTAGGATCATACATTATAGATATATCGACAATTGAATATTATCCTTCATCGCATATGTGGAAGGATTCGTAAAATACCAAAATGACATCAATTTAATTGAGGTCTGGATGGTCGAGAGTTATCGGAGGTCAGTCTTTTTTTTTTTTTTATCAAGTTGAAGAGAGAGATCGGTGTTTTACTTGTTTTTTTGTAAAATACAATTTCTCTTATCATTGATTTGGAAGGATGGTCGAGTCAGTCCCTTAAGGGGGTTTTTTTTTTTTTTTTTTTTTTTTTTTTTGCTTTTTTTTTTTTTGTTTTTTTTTTTTTTTTTTTTTTGTTTTTTGTTTTTTTTTTTTTTTTTTTTTTTTTTTTTTTTGTTTTTTTTTTTCTCAATTTATTTGTTTTTGTAAATTTGGATTTTGATACAACACTAGGACATTGAAAAGGTTTGTAATATTTGCGTTTGCAGGAAAGGAAGAGGGAAATGCTTTTGTTCTGTTACCTCTCCCCCCTTGTAAAAAAGACCTCATTGGTAAGGACAATAAAATATCGAAGTCCGGGTCAAAAGCTCTCTCTCTCTCTCTCTCATCCTCTCTCATCTCTCTATCTCTCTCTCTATCTCTCTCGTCTCTCTCATGGACTGGAACGACAAATCGCCGATCGTTGGTACTCTATGTATCAGTGCTTGGGTTTGTGGAGAGGGGGGTATAGATAAGATAAGAAATGTTGCTTATAGCGCGCGCAACTTGTTGTGTATGTATCTGTCAGTCTGTCAATCTGTCTGTCTGTCTGTCTGTCCGTCTGTTTGTCGGTCGCTCTCTGCAATGTGTGTGTATATCTCTCGTGTTGTTCCCGTGAGTCTGTGTGTAGGTTTTATAAAATCAATATACATGTACTTGCAGGCCGCAGCTAGAAGACCTACTCCATCTCTCAGCTATATAAACGCATCGACATTTTGTGTTGGTAAGGCTGCCAGAATTTTTTGAGTATCGACAGGCACAATCTGACAGTTCTCAAAAATCAATTATTGCGGCTAAAAATCGATATCAGTTTCCAGCCGCCCCCCCCCCCCTCCCTTCCCCTACTCTCCCCCTCATCCCTCCTCCCCCCCCCCCCCCACACCTCTCCTTTCCCTCGCCCCATCTCCATCTTCCCCGTCAAGTTAAGATACACGCGACGAGTTTTTCCGACAGATAATTTAAGATAAGTGGACTGTGACTATTTGGGAAAGTCGGGCTGGGCATAAAGTCAGAGTCACGGATGAGTTAATAAGACCCGGATGCTGATGTCAGGCGGGGGGGGGGGGGGGGGGGGGGGGGGGGGGAGGAATGCGGAGGGGAGGGGTGTGTTAGTGTTTTATGGGTGACGTCATATGCAGATTTTTAAAATCAAGTGAAATGATGGTGTGTGTGTGTGTGTGTGTGTGTGTGTGTGTGTGTGTGTGTGTGTGTGTGTGGTGTGTGTGTGTGTGTGTGTGTGTGTGTGTGTGTGTGTGTGTGTGTGTGTGTGTGTGTGTGTGTGTGCGCGCGAGGGGAGGGGAGCCATGTAATGTGAGATCTGATGTTGGCTTGACTGTTCCATTTCTCAGATGATCCAGCTTTCTGGCGCATTGTCTCCATTGTGGTGTGTGACCTCGGGGATACGGACCCATTGACTGATAAGATTTACAGCATTCAAAAAAAAAAAAAAAAAAAAAAAAAAAAAAAAAAGGAAAACGACGCAACAACGTCACAGTGTGACTGGCGTCTCCCCTGGTTGGCTGGCCGACAGCTTCGTCTGCCTTGCTGCTCTTGGGAAATGCCCGTGAACAAAAACAGCATCTTCCTGGTACCCCGTCCCCCCACCCCCCAGCCACTGCCCCCCTCCCCTTCCTCCCCCCCCCCCTTCCCCCGAACATGAATTCTCTGTCGGCAGAGAGAGAGAGAGAGAGAGAGAGTCACTGACACGGGTTCACGCACGTATATTGGAAGACAGAGAGATAGAAGCTGAGAGACAAAAACGAACAAACATACCCTTGGAGAGAGAGAGAGAGGGGGGGGAGAGAGAGAGGGGGGGTTGACGAGAGAGAGAGAGAGAGAGAGAGAGAGAGAGAGAGAGAGAGAGAGAGAGAGAGAGAGAGAGAGAGGAAGAAAAGAGAGATAGAGGCTGAGAGACAAAGACGAACAAACATAGCATTGGACACACACACACACACACACACACACACACACACACACACACACACACACACACACCCACACACACACAGAGAGAGAGAGAGAGAGAGAGTGAGAGAGAGAGAGAGAGAGAGAGAGAGAGAGGAGAGAGAGAGAGAGAGAGAGAGAGAGCGCACAACGATGGAACACCTGCACGTATTAGACTCGAGAGAAACCATACTGGAATCAAACGCATTACTACGCTTTCAGTTTCTTTGATTAATATTTCGACAAGAACAGAACTCCCAGAGCAGAAGGCGGGGGAGGACTGGAAGAGAGGAAGGAGGAGGAGGAGGAGGAGGAGGAGGGGGGGGGGGAGGAACGGAAAATGTTACACAACGCAGAATGTTGTGATGTAGTCGTGAATGGGACATGTAAAATTACTTATATTGTTGCACTTTGAGTTGATATTCCACCCCGGCCGTTCCAGCCCAGGCCATTTTGACACTGGACGTCACGGGTTCTGGATGGACATAGAACTTAAGTCTGGATGTGGTGGTAGGGAGAGATGTCTGCACGTGATGCTGGTCCTGGTGGTGGAGGTAGCTGTGGTGGTCGTGGATGGTGATGGGGGTGTTTGATAGTGGTGTTGATGCTGGTATTGCTGGTCCTGCTGCGCTATGGAGGTGGGTGATTGTGACAGATGGTAGTGGTGTTCGTTAATGATAATGACCACTTAGTGTGTGGTGGTGAGGTGGTCAGTTTAGTTAAGATTATGGTAGCTGGTGGTGGACGATTATTTATTTATTTATTGAGAGAGAGAGAGAGAGAGAGAGAGAGAGAGAGAGAGAGGAGAGAGAGAGAGAGAGAGAGAGAGAGAGAGAGAGAGAGAGAAGAGGGGATGCGGGATGCGGAGGGGGTACGGGTTTCAATGGAATGAGAGTTTGTGTCTTGGGTCAGTGACCACCTGTCTTAAAACTGCACCATCCTCTCTGTCCATGAACACCTCCCCTCCCCCTGCACCATCTCAACACATGCATGCACGCTCGCTCGCTCGCGCGCGCGCGCACTCAGATACACACACTCTCTCTCTCTCTCTCTCTCTCTCTCTCTCTCTCTCTCTCTCTCTCTCTCTCTCAACTTTGCGAAGCCCATTTTAGGTGGAAAGGACGGACTAAGACAAGAGACACAACTCTATGTATTCGACTGGAATTGTAGAAGTTATGTCCCTTTCAAGAATCCTTCACACGTTTTTTATCACCCGCCTCAAAATTTCCTCTTCCGTGTTGTTTTCATAATCACGATGGCTGCATGCATGTTACAGTCAACTGTCAAACGGGTGGACAGCCTCATTCGCAAATGTAAATAGATCCACTCTCGTGTGACGTCATAGTCACCGAAAAAATTCGCGTAACTTCGGGCTTTCTAGTCTTTTTTTTTTTTTTCCTATCTTTTGATTTCCTGTTTTCCTAATTCTTCTTCTTCTTCTTCTTCTTCTTCTTCTTCTTCTTCTTCTTTTTTGTATTGAAAGGCAAACCTACGTTGGCGGTGTCTATGGCATGGTTTACTCAAAACCGTTGAAAGCAAAATTACTCTGATCATCAACAACGTGCTGATCCCAAATCTGAAACACTACATTGCTGTGTGCTGCACCGCTATCTATGCTGGCACTGCTCTGCGTAGTGTGCTATTATAATGTATTGCATAGATTCCGTTGCGTTGTACAGTAAGTATCGTAATGCATTGTGTAGTATTCCACTGCGTTGGGATTCCATAGTATTGCATTGTGTTGTGCAGCATCGTAATGTACTGCGTCGTGGCCCAATCTGTTGCGCGGTATTGTAATTTAATGCATTGTATGATATTCCATGTCGTTGTGCGGTATTGTAATGCGTTGCATAATATTCCGTTGCGTTGTGCGGTATCGTAATGCATTGAACAGTATTCTGTTTCCGTGTGCAGTATCGTAATGCGTTGCATGACATTCCATCATGTTGTGTGATACTGTAATGTATTCTATAGTATTCCATGGCGCTGTGCAGTATCGTAATGTACTGCTTGTGTCCCATTCCGTAGTGCAGTACTGCAATGCATTGCACAATATTCCATTATATTGTGCGGTATCGTAATGCACTGGATAATATTCCATTGCATTGTGCGGTGCTGTAATACATTGCATAACATCCCATTGCACTGTGAAGTATTGTAATGCATTGCATATTCCATTGCGTTGTGTGGCATCGTAATGCATTGCATAATATGCCATTGCACTGTGCAGTATTGTAATGCATTGCATATTCCATTGCGTTGTGGCATCGTAATGCATTGCATAATATCCCATTGCACTGTGCAGTATTGTAATGCATTGCATATTCCATTGCGTTGTGTGGCATCGTAATGCATTGCATAATATGCCATTGCACTGTGCAGTATGTAATGCATTGCATATTCCATTGCGTTGTGTGGCATCGTAATGCATTGCATAACATCCCATTGCACTGTGCAGTATTGTAATGCATTGCATATTCCATTGCGTTGTGTGGCATCGTAATGCATTGCATAATATGCCATTGCACTGTGCAGTATTGTAATGCATTGCATATTCCATTGCGTTGTGTGGCATCGTAATGCATTGCATAATATGCCATTGCGTTGTGCAGTATTTAGAATGCACTGCATATTCCATTGCGTCACGCGTTTTAGTAACGCACTGAATAGTATTCCATTGCACTGAGCGGTATTGTAATGCATTGCATAATATTCCATTGCGTTGTGCGGTATTGTAATGCATTGCAGAATATTCCATTGCGTTGTGCAGTATTAGAATGCATTGTATAATATTTCATCGCGTTGTGCGGTGTCATAATGCATTGAATAATATTCCATTGCATTGTGCAGTATTGTAATGTATTGCATACTATCCCATTGCATTGTGCAGTATTGTAATGTATTGCATCATATTCCATCGCATTGTGCAGTATTATAATGTATTGCATGAAATTCTATTGTGTTGTGCAGTTTTGTAATATATTGCATAATATTCTGCTGCGTATTCGATTGCGTTGTGCAGTATTGTAATTCACTGAATAGTATTCCATTGCGTTATGCAATTTGTAATTTCCTGCATAGTATTCAGTTCCACGTGCAGTATTGTAATGCATTGAATAGTATTTCATTGCACTGTGCAGTATTGTAATGCATTGAATGGCATTCCATTGCACTGTGCAGTATTGTTATGCATTGAATAGTATTCCATTGCACTGTGCAGTATTGTAATGCATTGAATGGCATTCCATTGCACTGTGCAGTATTGTAATGCATTGAATAGCATTCCATTGCTCTGTGCAGTATTGTAATGCATTGAATAGTATTCCATTGCACTGTGCAGTATTGTAATGCATTGAAGGGCATTCCATTGCACTGTGCAGTATTGTAATGCATTGAATAGTATTCCATTGCACTGTGCAGTATTGTAATGCATTGAATAGCATTCCATTGCACTGTGCAGTATTGTAATGCATTGAATAGCATTCCATTGCACTGTGCAGTATTGTAATGCATTTGATAGTATCCCATTGCACTGTGCAGTATTGTAATGCATTGAATAGCATTCCATTGCACTGTGCAGCATTGTAATGCATTGCATAGTATTCCATATTCCATTTCGTTGTGTGGTATGTATTGCATTGCATTGTATTCCATGACATTGTGGTGTAATAATGCATCGCATGATATTCAACTGCTTTGAATTATATTGCATTGGATAGTATTTCTCTGTGTTGTGCAGTATCTTAATGCACTGTGTAGTTTTGTAATGCGCTGTATACAATACCGTAACGCATTGTACACTACTGCATTGTACAATTTTGTGATGCGTTTACATAGTACTACATTGTGTTGTGCAATATCATGCATTGTCTAGCATTACATTGCTTTAAACATCGTTGCACTGCATTGCATAATGTCGTGATTTGTTGTAGGATATCGTTTTTGCTTTCGTTCTATAACCTCGTCATGCATTGCACGTTCTTACACTGCGCTGTGGAATTACGCAAATCACTGCTTAGTACTGCATTGCGTTACATTGTACAATATCGCAATTTCTTTTCATTGTTATTGCTTTCTGCAAAATGCTGACATTGAATTTGCTTACTTCACTTTGGTTACAGAATGTAAATTGTTAAGTTGTAGAAAATACGATTTTTTTTTTCGACGCCGTGTGAACTCAATCAGTTTCTAAACTTAACTGTCCTTGAGCACTCCGTTACACTTTAGATTTCTGTAGCTCTACTGTGTGTTTTGTGTGCTTTGAATATAAATGATATTATAGATTAAAGATTTAAAAAAAACTCATACTGTGACTGTTTGCAATGTATTCTAACTTGATTAGGGAGCCAGTGGCGTTGGGAGGTAGAAGTGTAACATGGCCACGCTTCTTTGCCAGGAGTACCAATCTGGCTGCTGAGTGGATGGTGGAGGGGAAGAGGTGTGTTGTGTGTGTGTGTGTGTGTGTGTGTGTGTGTGTGTGTGTGTGTGTGTGGTGTGTGTCTGTCTGTCTGTCTGTCTGTCTGTCTGTCTGTCTGTGTCTGTATGTATGTATGTATGTATGTATGCGTGCGTGCGTGCGTGCGTGCGTGCGTGCGTGCGTGCGTGTGTGTGTGCGTGTGCGTGTGTGTGTGTGTGTGTGCGTGTGTGTGTGTGTGTGCGTGTGCGTGCGTGTGTGTGTGTGTGTGTGTGTGTGTGTGTGTGTGTCTGAAAAGCGACTGAAGCCTCTGTTGGTGAATATGACCATGACACGACTTGGGTCATCGACAGCTCTGACTTAACACTATATGTGCCACAGATGCAGTAAACTGTCCACACAGTGCTACTCCAAAGGGCACGAATCACTCCTGAGTTAGCCCACAGTTAAAGAAAAATCAATCAATCCACCAGTAAATAAAGACATCAAAAAAAAAAAAAAAAAAAAAATCGATATACACACAACAAAGTTTCCAACAGCGCAAAAAGCTGCTTTCCAAGATCTGTTGGTGACGAACACATGTCATAGATACTGCCAGAGGTTTCGGTCCCCTCCCCCTCCATCCCTCCTCCCCTTTTCCCCTAAACTCTGCTTCCTCCTGCCCCCCCCCCCCCCCCCCTCCCTCCCCGCTGCCCGTTTGCCCCTTTTCCCACTGAACAACCCACTTGTTCCACCCCCAGCCTTCTCCCCGTTCTCTCCATCCCGACTCGTCTGACGGTCTCACTTCACGATGCCAGAAGCAGCCATCAGTGGCACCGACCACTCTCGAGTCCTTGCTTGGTTCTTCAGTGGCAGTAACATAAGAATCAGATGGAAGAGGAGGAGAGGTGGAGAGGTGGGGGAGCACGGAAGAGGGGGGGGGGGGTGGGTG
>JADBJO010000167.1:642500-680000 GCA_016801955.1 Conus betulinus
TTCTTTTCAACGGGTTGTTCTCTTACAAGAAGACCTTTTTTTTTTTTTGTTTCTGGTTATCTTTTCGTGTCAGTGGAGTTTTTTCCCCTTCTTTTACTCGCCCTTTCACGGACAGTCTCTCTCCATTCTCTTAGTTGCAAGGTGAAGTGACTGTTGGTGGAAATCGGAACAGTTTTTTTTTTAAAAGGAATTTGAAATAGCTCCGCCAGTTAACATGGGCAACCAAATTACAAGAAAACATTTTTTTTGTAATCTGTTGTCCGTGTTAACTGGTGGAGGTATTTCAAATTCCTTTTATAATTTGTTTCATTCTCCTAGTTACATTTTTTTTTTCTGCACTAAATGTTACGGATAAAATCATGAAGATCCTAAAGTGTTTACAAACGTCATGAATATATCTGATCAGAAATGTTTACATGATTTGAAACACTATCATCACCACCATCAATCATTGACTGCTTTGATGTTGGTCTGCGCTGAGAGAGAGAGAGAGAGAGAGAGAGAGAGAGAGAGAGAGAGAGAGAGAGAGAGAGAGATCATGGTGCATGGTACATAACTCTATCCGTGAAAGACTTAAGTCCCCTGCAATTTTCTTGTTGCAGTGTAAACAAATGCAATCAAATTTCACCCTTTTTTCTTTTGTTATCCCCCCCCCCCCCCCCCCCCCCCCCCCCCCCCCCCCCCCCCCCCCCAGTTAAAACACAAACGTTTTAAAAAACAGTTAAAACAAAAAGGGGAAAAAAAAAAGCGTTTACATTCATTTTGTCGATGTGATCATCCGTTCACACAGACCTAAACAAGCTTGAATTAAGCAAGCGAGCAAGCAAGTGTGTGTGTGTGTGTGTGTGTGTGTGTGTGTGTGTGCGTGCGTGCGTGCGTGCGTGCGTGCGTGCGTGTGTGTGTGTGTGTGTGTGTTGTTTCCTAGTTCTTGATGTAAAACAAAATGTTGGTTTAAAAAAATGATAGACTTTGAGGATTCTCAGAAGGTTTTAAACTGGAAAAAAAAAGAAGAAAAAAACAATAAATATCAACAACGTTTCGGTCATGGACCGTCTTCAGGGCTCGTGACATAAAAGTTGTTGATATTGTTCTGTTTTTCTTTTTTTTTTTTTTAATTTACAATCTTCTGAGAATCCTTAAACATTTATTGTTTTGTACAGAAGATATGCGGTAAAAATCTGCATTATCATTGGCAAAAACAAACAAACAAACAAACATTGGTAAAAGTTGTAACACAATTGCAGCTACCATTGCCAGTAAATTTCGAGTTCTGTCTCTTTGTCCGTCTTGCCTCACTTCATCCATATCTGGCTGCTTTTGATTTTTGTTGTTGTAGCTGTTTTTGTTTTGTTTAAAGCCGTTTGAAGTACCTTTTCAAATTGAAATGCCGTTGTCACAGCTTCATCATGGCCTCCGCATGTCCCGCAGTGTTCTTTGGTTGGCTGGTTGGATTTGTCAGGGGCTTTTTTTTTTTTTCTCTCTCTATCTCTCTTTTGTTTAATGGATGTCTTAATGTAAACAGATGAATAAAAAAAAAAGGACAAAACAGATATGTTGCTAATTCAATCTGCGATCTGAAAATGAAGTTTAACTCAAATGAATTTGTGTACACACACACACACACACACACACACACACACACACACACACACACACACACACATACACACACTCGCTCCCTAACAAAAGACAGAGACAGACAGACAGACAGACAAAGACAGAAAAGAACAAGGACAATAACAAGAACGAGAACAAGTAGAACAAGAACAAGTCTGCTTACTTAAAAAGATCATGTAATCAGACCTAATTAACCACTTCAATCAAACTAACGTGGAGGCAACAAAAAATCACGATGTCACTTTAAACATGAGAACAACTACGCCACTGATAGCTAGGCAGGCAGACAGATGGAGAGATCATCAGGGAAAAAAAAAAAAAAAAGCCCTATCTTCAAAAAGACAACATTTGAAAATAATGATTATCTGATGCAGAGACTACAAAACTGAAAGTATAACACACAAAAATAACATTGCCACTATGCAGTACTAAAACCGTTCAATTTAGCCTACATAATGTCTTATTCGTGTTTTTTCCCTAACACGTTTACAATGAAGTTTCTATGCAAAGTAAAAACAACAAACTGGATTTAACAGATATCCCTTTTCCACACTATGATTAAATTAATCAGAACAACCATTTGTTAAAAGGAATTTCCTCAAAGCAGGAATACCAAAATACACATGATCATTCGAACTATTGTCCTTAAAACACGTCAAAAAAAGGTATAAAATCACAAAACAGCCCTCGAAAATCAACCGAGGCAACATAATAATTCAGCAAATGCTTCAACTAGGCAAACAACTCGAAGGCAATGGTTGATATAATGGATCTACAGTGTGTATATTTAGCAGACACCTTTGTTCTACGCCACATCTAAAATGATTAGGACACAAACTTGTCAGGAACAATCGTACACACTGTACTACATGTCTTATGTGTACACGCGCGCATGTGTGTGTGTGTGTGTGTGTGTGTGTGTGTGTGTGTGTGTGTGTGTGTGTCTGTCTGCGCCCGCGCGCGCGCGTGTGTGTGTGTGTGTGTGTGTGTGTGTGTGTGTGTGTGTGTGTGTGTGTGTGTGTGTGTGTGTGTGTGTGTGTGTGTGTGTGTGTGTGTTCGCGCGTGTGAGTTTGTGTGTGTTGGAGGAAAAGGGTATGTAGTTATGTATGTATATGAATATATACATATGTACGTACACATATATGCATACATACTTCTGTGTGTGTGTGTGTGTGTGTGTGTGTGTGTGTGTGTGTGTGTGTGTGTGTGTGTGTGTGTGTGTGTGTGTGTGTGAAATGACCTTTTCATACACACACACGCACAGACTCATAAAATAATACACGTGTACATACCACTGACCTCTTATACGTGAGAAATTGTAGCCCGCGCGTGCACACACACACACACACACACACACACACACAACACACACACATACACATACACGCGCGCGCGCGCGTGAGTGTTGTGTGTGTGTGTGTGTGTGTGTGTGTGTGTGTGTGTGTGTGGTGTGTGTGTGTGTGTGTGTGTGTGTGTGAAATGTGTGTTTTCATACCTTTTCACGCACAGACTCATAAAATAATACACGTGTACATACCACTGACCTCTTATACGTGAGAAATTGTAGCCCGCGCGTGCACACACACACACACACACACACACACACACACACACACACACACACACACACACACACACACGCACACGCACACACACACACACACGCGCGCGCACACGCACACACACACGCACGCACACGCACACACACACACACACACTGCATCTTTTTAACTAAATGTCATTCCAGTCCTATTTAGGATGAGTCTGCGACGAGTTACATCTGATGGATTTCCAAACTGAATGACACCCGTCACCCTCATTCGTCCCTCCTCACATGGAGAAAGGGGAGGCAATTAAAGTGCAGGAAGTATTCACCGTTATCACCACAGTTCGCGCAGCTGACTGCTGATTTCGGAGAGAGAGCTCTCACAGCTGAATGCAATGGTGAGGGACAGATAGAATAGGAAAGGTAGCAGCAGACGCTAAGTTTACGGGCCTTGCAGACGGAGATGGAAGTCCTAATTCTGATGCACGACATCAGAGGCAGGCCAAGGTACTTTTTTGCGTGTTGCCTGTGTGCGAGCTCTCAAGCGTCATTCCTGGAGCCTGTGACGCGCGCACGATATTTTGAATTTTTTCTTTTTTTTAACGCCAGGATGTTCAAGCGAGTCTGCTTAAGAGTGAAGCCCGACTCCTCCGATCAGAAAGAGATCAAGCGCGGCTCTACGTTCATGTCCTAACCGTTGAGCAAAAGAACATAATAGAATTGTAAAGAACGGTGAAAAATCTGCACAATCACAGTTTGCCTGTTCATACATACATACTGTGAAAGACACAAGGCTAGCTGTCCATATTCATCGTTCTAAGCTTGACGTTTCTTACAAAGAATATGCACGATCAAGATGCATGAAAACTGTCGTCTTATCGCGAGTGCACGACGCCTGCAGTATGCACATAGGACTTCACTCATTCTCACGTGTACTGTGGGTGTCGACTCTCCATTCTGATGCCAATGCCAAGTCTGTAATAGCCTTCAGATTTGACACCACGTGGCAGCTGGTATTAGGTCTTAAGTCCATCACTGTAGGCGCGTGAGGAATTTGATCGCACAGTGTCATAACATCATCCAATGTAAACACTGATAACGTATAAAGTTTGATGTCATGTAGTTCTTGTTCGTGGTCTAAATGACGCTTGTCATGTTGCAATGTAAAGGTCTGTAGAGAGCTGAAGTTCATGCAAAAAATGATCGATGTAAGTTTACCACGTGCAAACTTTTTTTTTTTTTTCCCAATGGTTCAGAATGTTCAATATACATTTATAGACAATGAGCTACCTCTGGGGTAGCTACTGCTCAATCCATGTAACAGTTGATGTTGGGGTCGTCCGTGTCCCATTCTGCATTCTCCACTGGTGATCTGCGCCCCTTGCCTTGCGTCATCACCATGTCTGGCAGCGTCAAGTTCTGTTGCACTGGTCCTGACTTCACCGATGTGACTGACTGGAGAGCTCCCTCGCCCACAGCCTCGACAAGACGGACAGACATTCTGCTTTGAATTGACCTGGTTTGTCTCTCGCATGTCCCGGTAAAACCTTCACATTCTTCTCTGAATTCTTTTTCTGGTGTGGTTGTTCAGAAGGATCTGGGTTGATATTAAACCAGCAGGAAACGTTCTTCCTTATCAAGGATTGCTGCGTTTGGAGTTTGTGAAGTTGGGTTCGGTGCTGAAGATACGTGAGGTGGTAGTTTGAGGGAAGGGAGTTCTGGTGAGGCACCTGCTGTGGATGGGAGCATGGACTGTCCGGCACTTGAAGACCTTCGTAAATCAATATTCAGCGGTATGTTGTCGCCACCTTGCTTCGGGAAAGGCAAGACATAATCGCTCAGAGGAGGGATCTCTTTGCCTGCAGTGGAACAGCCTGAAGGCGCGCTGCAGATGTTTTCTGGCAGCTCGTATTCTATCCGACACTGTCACAACAGCTGTGACTTCTGGTGGGTAGAGAAGCTGCCGCTCCTGAACTGCTGCTCTTGCACGATCCCACCCCCGAGTCCACACTGCCCAGGCGGAGGCAGGTCAACAGACGGTTCACCGCCTCCCCAGGGCTTTCCAGCGGTACCTTGCAGGGACCGCTCCCACATGGAGAGACGATGGAACCGCCTTTTTCCTCCCGGCGTGCTGGCATCAAGCATTTTCCATCTGGAGGTTTCAGTGGTGCCGGAGATATGGCCACGTTCTTCACGAAGCTGACCTCATAGCTGAACGCCACGACGTCCCCTCCACACACCTTGGCCTTCAGCTCCAGGAAGTCCAGCACCAGCACGCTTCCGTCCTTGACTTCCGCTTCCTCCTGGTAACGCAGCATGGCGCCATCTACCATCAACAGCTTCCGCTCGCTGACGTTGCTGACACGGAAAACGAAAGGATCCTTCCCGTCGTGCCACAGCGCAGCATAGGCACGTGACATTCGTTCGTCGTTGAGGCGGACATCGGCCACACTGCTGCGGCCCATGACCAGCTGATGCCCCACTGGTTTGCAGAGGGGCAGGGTGGGCAGGAGGGAGGTGAGCGAGCAAGGAGTGGATTCTGGGTAGAAGAGCATCAGGCGACTCGGGGTCTCCACGGTACAGCAGGTCTGGGCGTCAGCTGCCATCATTCTCCTGCCTGCAGACAGCAAGTTCAAACAGGGGTCAAATGATGCACTGCTCTCACGTGCATGATATACAACGCGATTATGTATATATCACTGTTTATTCTTTCACGGTAGAGCCTGCAAAGCTACATGGTGGCATTGCATGAAGCAGTCACCCAACTGCGCCGTTCAACTCGGATCTGGGACTTATCAAAAAAAAAAAAAAAAAAAAAAAAAAAAAAAAACCCCTGCCGGTTATGATCCATTGTGATTTACAATGATTGGCCCATAGTTACGGGTCTACGGAGTCACATATCTTGACTTTTGTTTCGTCGTTTTAGTGCAACACAACATATTGAAATGTGCCTTACACACACACACACACACACACACACACACACACACACAGGCCCCCCGCGCGCGCGCGCGCGCGCGCCCGCGCGCATACAGTTTGAAGCGGAACTATTTCAGAGATTGAAACGTCTGCCATTTAGCCTACTGCATCACCAGACACGAGATGTAATGTGACGTAAAAGATGTACCAGATGTAAGAGTAGCATACGAAGCGCCAAATATGATATTATTTACTATTGAAGGTCTGCTCTAACTTAGTCCGCTCAGACAACAGAAATCGCATTTTCCGTCATGTTTTACAATGACAGATCTGCTGTTAATTAGATAGCTCAAGTGTTTTTGTACTGTGCACCGGAGTATCCCTATTCAATGCTGCATGACATGCAGAAATGGGTATTTCACACGTAAAATCACTCTGAAGCGGAACAACCTCAGACTCACAACACACATTGCTTACTGTCTACCCCAACATGAGGCTTATTCCTAATAGGCCTATGTGACGCCCGAAACGACTTTGGATCTAAAAGTATAGTTCTAGGAACCGGTCACCCGGTTGAAATATAAACCAGTCCAGCTCTTTTTTTTTCACTTGTGACATACCTTCGTATTAAAATCTTCCATGTCGTAGTATTCTTCAAGTATATTGTTGTATGCGACGGGCATCAGCTGAAATGGAACATTCATTCAGTCGGGTTGCGTCTTCAAAATAGACTGTGGTAAATGGTTTCATGGCGGTCTGAGATTGGGATCATTCGCTGTAGACTATTGGGTACATAAATGTATATGGGATAACGGAATGGGTAGCGTGACCAGTAGCACTGCAATGGAAAGAAAGATTGTGGCGGAGAAGGGAGGAGGAGCTGGGGGCAGAGAAAGAAGAAGGTACTGTTAACTCCTTCTGTCCGTTTCACTAATCAGCCGATGACGTAAAATATCGAGAACAAGCCATGTCCGAAAATCTTTTGCCTTTTGCTGAAATCATTTGGCATCACTGTAATGCCCATGCGAAAGCCAACAGAAGCAAACGTAAACTCAACATGTATTTTAGACGGTGATAAAGTTTCAACAGCCTACTCTGCATCACTTTCCTTCCGTTTACAAAGCCAAAGAATCCTTGACATGAACAAAACTAAATTTGTCAGCATAGACGGCAGGTTAGAAATAAATCTTTTCAAATTTTGTAGGGTCATTAATGTTTTTTTCACCCCGGGGCCAAAAATAGTAACATGCTTTGATTGGTCCAGAGCATGTATGGTCATTCTCATTCTAAACTTCTTCAGGTGATTCCCCTCCTCCCCTAAAAAAAGAAACACAGTAGGATGTCACGTGGCTTTGGCTGTCAGACCAGGAAGCGGCATCGCATCCGGGATCATAAGTTGAACGTTAAGTATGCATGGTCGTACAACACCAGCTTTATAAAGTCTGCGATAGGTCAGCAGCCCTTAAGACTGCTAATCGTGGTATGCTAGCTATCTATGCAAATGGATTTTCAAACAGGATGTCCGGTGTTAAAGACTGTATGTTCTCTCTCTCTCTCTCTCTCTCTCTCTCTCTCTCTCTCTCTCTCTCTCTCTATATATATATATATATATATATATACATGTGTGTGTGTTTTGTCTGCCTGTCTGTCAAGCACAGACTTAACTTCAGTTTCAAGCTTTCTTAAAAGCAAGGTGTAGATTTCCCTTATGGCATCAATAACCAGCCAGCACCGACGACAACAAAATACTACAAACGGGTTTACTGTACACCCTGCTCCAAATCGCCGCACAAACATACTCACCAAATGTTGTTGTTGTCTCTCTCTCTCTCTCTCTCTCTCTCTCTCTCTCTCTCTCTCTCTCTCTCCTTTTTTCTTTGTTGTTGTTGCTGTTGTTGTTTATCAATACTCCACGCAAAGGAGATACCACTGGAGATGTTGCAATGTAAACCGTTCATCAACGTCATCATCATTATTTTCATCATTATTATTATCCTCATCATCATTATCATTGTTATGACTATCATCGTCATCACTACTACTGAACTATAAGCTAGCAAATAAACCGCAACCAACTTACCTGCATAAAAGATTAAACCAAGTCAGAAAGCCGCACAGGCATCCCACGCTGTTCACCAAGAAATAACGAGCGGCCTCTTCACGGTGTCTCTTACCCCCTGCGTCGACGGAGTGCGACAAAACGACCCTGTCTGTGTGAACAGAGACGTGAACTTTCTCTACGTCTATGGTGTGAATGATCCTCCACTTGCTTGACGAGTGTGCTCCCCCAGTTCCTCTCACCTGTCGTCTGACGCGAGAGGGACTAACGCTGAGACAACGTCAGCAGAGGGCTGCCGTTCAGGACACTGGATGGCTGGGTGGTGGTGGGTTTGGCGACAGGGGGCGTTCCTTGGCGACATCTCGCGGTGAGTGAAGAGGAGAAAATTTGAATGATTTGCTATCTCGGGGACCAGTTTATATTATTTATTCATTTATCTATTCATGCATTATCGTTATCATTATTATTACTATTAATATCATCATCATCATCATCGTCATTAATATTACTATCATTATTATCATTGTTGTGGTTGTTGTTGTTGCTGTTGTTTTTTCTTGTCGTTGATGATTAAACTGGTCTAGCCAAGGCTGTCAAAGTCAGGGTAGGGAGTGGGGGAGGGGGGGGGGGGGGGTTGGAGGGGGGGACAGCCTTTTGAAAAAGACTCACAAAACAAAAACAAGAATGGTACGGTAACTAAACAATAGACATCCTTGTTTCGTTTCAAAGTTCTTAAGGCACACCAAACAGATAAGACTGAGTATACATAGAAGACAGATGAGAAAATGGTATGCTGAGAGCGCGAATATCACACTCGGATTAACAAACAAACAAACAAACAAAAACGTAAAGAACTCACATCTCTATGTAATGAAAATCCACGAAGCATGACATATGGGCATATACAAACGCCTCAAACTGCACAGCTAGTGTCCAACCTGGACAGTGAGTGTAATGTGTGAAATATTGCTACTACCTGGTCACCATTACAACAAACAAGATGACATAAACAGTGATCAAAAAAAAAAAAAAAAAAAAACAAGAGAAAAAAAAAAAAAACAAGAAAAAAAAAAACTGTTCCTTAACAAGGACAGGAGAATAGTCCGCAAAGGGAGAACAACAGTAGAAAACCGTGGAGAAAGACCTGTCTTTAAGGACATAGTCAAGGAGAGAGGAGGGAGGAGCTGGGGGCAAACACACACACACACACACACACACACACACACACACACACACACACACACACACACACACACACACACGTTATATTGAGGTTCTCCGTTTTTGGTAGAATTTCGCTAAAGCAGAGGAGGGCTTAACCGAGGTATGAGCATCAAGAGGGCCGCCTTTGCACACTCTGAAGTGACCCATTGACATTTTCTGCAAACGAATCTCGTCCTTTGAGAAGACAGCCATATAAATCAGTGAGAAAGAGCTGGTCAGAAAACATAAAAGATTGGACCAAAATGACCATGCCGGATCTCCTGACGACAGCTGCCAACAGACCAGCCTGGAGAAAAATGGCGGCTGCCTCATCGCGTCCCCCCCCAACGACTCCAGCGGTCAGGGGAATGAGACAGAGAAAGAGTCAAGGAGAGCCATAGTACAGAGGAAGTTAGCACAGAACTTGCAGAAGACAGGAAAGTTATTTGTGCTGAAAGCCATCACATCCCCCACTGGGAATCTGTAACTTAATAGCTACACAAAGATGGTAAGCAAATGTGGATCGAACTGGTGACCAACAAGTTTTGACTGTGTTTGGGATTAAATGTTATCAGTCTGTTACCGTGCGTCGTGTAATGAACCAGCTGTGTCAATCAGCTGTTTGGCATTCACACTTACACACCTTTCTAGCAAAAAGGATAGCTTAATCGAACTTGAATCCACTTTCAGAAACCAAGTTTTTCAGAAAAAAAAAAAGCAGTCTTGTAAAATCAGCTTCCGTCTAGCGCTGTGCGCGCGCGCACGCGCATGTGTGTGTGTGTGTGTGTGTGTGTGTGTGTGTGTGTGTGTTGTGTGTGTGTGTGTGTGTGTGTGTGTGTGTGTGTGGTGCGCGCGCGCGTGCGTGTCTTGTCGTCATTGCCTCGCTGCAAGATTCCTAGCTATTCTTTTTGTTTAGAAACGCAGCTCAGGTAATAAAATGTGCACGGTGCGCACTGCGTGTGGGGAAAGCCAGAGATTAGAGCATCCGGGAGGGGGTGCCAAGACCTTTAAAAATTACACGCTTATGCGGGGGAGGTTGGTAGATTAGAGAAAGAGAGAGAGAGAGAGAGAGAGAGAGAGAGAGAGGAGAGAGTGTGTGTGTGTGTGTGTGTGTGTGTGTGTGTGTGTCGGTGAGGTTGAAGAGGAGGGGAACGATGATGGGGAAGGGGACCTGTCTGACTCTACCCTGTGTCCCCATTCAGTAAAGGACAATCAAGTTGAACGCCAAGGAATTTGACCACGCAACCTTCTGTATGCAAACTAAGTGTTTTAATCAGATATGCGTGTTTTAAACCGCGAGACCTCACAAGATATCAAGGAAGAAAGATTGATTGATAATATCTTTATCTCCAAGGGTAACAGACAAGCAAATATATCTTCTTTCTTTTTAATCCGGCCCTTGCCCCGCACAGGGGGCTAAGCATGACTAGCGACTCAAACTCACAGAACGATTCACAAACATACATTATTATGTGGATGAGTGATTTCTCCATCCATATATGAATTTGATGATAAACATTGAAACAACGAAGAGAGAGAGAGAGAGAGAGAGGGGGGGGGGGGGAGGAAGGGGTCGACGACAAACCTGGTTTTTCAATCTGGATTGTATTAAAATCGTACTTACGCGTGAAAGGTTATGTCAGACACTTAATTGACACAGACAGGTCACTCTACGACGAGCAATGACAGATTCATGACTCATTATTCAAAGCATGGAAAACTTTCTAATCTAATCCATACTGCCATCATTTTTTTTTTTCTTTTTATAGTACGCAAGCCATCCCGAGATGCACGAGCTCTATCTAACGACCTCTCGCGGCGAGAGAATTCTAGCTTACCATTTCTATGAAACGCAGCAGGAAGAACTTTATTTACGTGTTGGCGTCGATGTACTGAACCCGGATGTTGTACTTTCGGTTTTTCTCCATGGTGCAAACGTGTGTGTGTGTGTGTGTGTGTGTGTGTGACGTAGAGCAAAGGACAATGCAAACTTTGTATTAAAAATGAGACAGACGAGGTGCAGCGGTTAGCCATTCTAAATCCGGATAGGAAGTCTCATAAGGTTTGAGTTTGTGCTGGGAAAAAATACATCTTAAAATTTCAATAATCGGCTAGCTAGATCTGCAAGATGATTAGATCGATTCGAAGAAATGTGACAGGGTCAGTTGATCCTTCAGCCACTGGGTCGGATCTTGTAAGAGCAAACTGTCATCAAAAAAAAAAAAAAAAAAAAAAAAAAAGAAAAAAAAAGTACACACAAACACACACACACACACACACACCACACACACACACACACACACACCACGCACGCACGCACGCACGCACGCACACACACACACACACACACACACACACACACACATGCACACACACACACACACACACACACACACACACAGTCACAGAATCAATTTGATGGGCAAGGGAAGGGGAAGAAAGTACTGCTACTGATAGGAGAAGAGGGTTGTTTTAAGAGATGCTTTGAAGGAAGACAGAGAGTTTGAACTAAGCAAAGATATTGGGAGTTTATTACAAGAAACCAGACCCTGAGAAGAAAAAGAACGATAGCCACAGGGTTTAGTTGGAAATCAAAGGACTTGGAGCAGAGTTGCCGGTAGAAGAACGCAACTGCCTAGAAGGAACAAAGAGATGAAGGAGATCAGAAAAGTAGGAAGGAGCTAAGCCTTTCAAAGATTTAAAGCAGATAAAGAACAGTTAGCAGTCTATTCGTTTTTCGGACCGGCAGCCAGTGAGAGAGAAAGAAGTAACGGAGTGACATGTGAAGATCTGGGTTGTCTGAGATTCAAACGAGCAGCATTGTTTTGTACTTTCTGGAGACGACTAAGAAGATTCTGGAGACAGCCAGCTAGAAGAGAATTACAGCAATCAAGCGTAGATAGAATGAAGGCAGAAACAAGGGGGTTTTGTGGCATCAACAGAGAGCAGATGTCGCACAGAGGTATTTCAAATAAATCTACGCAAGACATACACAGTGGTTATCGTTCCTGTTTCTGTCACGTTCGTCTACGTACCATTGTGAACTGAAGCATGCTGTGTAGTATGTGTTTGCCTGCTAACCCCCCTCCCCTTCCCCTGAGTGTGTGTGTGTGTGTGTGTGTGTGTGTGTGTGTGTGTGTGTGTGTGTGTGTGAGAGAGAGAGAGAGAGAGAGAGAGAGAGAGAGAGGAAATCTGTATGATTACACACTCACTTGTTTATGCATGCGTGTCGAAAATGAATAAATGAATGAACAAAAAGAGACAGAAATGAAGATAAACAAATTGGAATGACCCCACAGACCTGATGCACACAAAGCATTCACGGAGCACTGACGTTCCGGACTTCATCAAAGGTTAAGGTCACACTTGAATATTTTGGTAATGTTTTTACACGCATGTGCAGCCACGCGTGCGCAACACAACTGAAGGTCCGCTTCATATGCTTATCCCAAACAAACAAGGCTTTTTTTTTCTCTCTTCTTTTTTCTTTTTTTTTTTTTTTTCCCCTCAATTTAATAATTGGGTGTTTAAATGCACAGGTAGTTTTCGAATCCTCTCTCTCTCTCTCTCTCTCTCTCTCTCTCTCTCTCTCTCTCTCTCTGTTTTGATCACACAGACGCGGATCTAGAACTATTCAAAGCAGGCCTCTATGACACAAAATAAATAAACAACACACACATTGTTAAGACCTCACCAGCCAGCCCCGACCTGAAGGTGTCACCGAACGGGTGACAGAAATTAATCTTCGATTAGCATTTTCAGCAATATATTCCATATCATAGAATTGACGGGAATTAAGAGATGTCGTTTTGTGAGTTCTGTGTGCTCTGTGTTGGCATTTGTGTTTGGCGACTGGGGTTCGAAACCAACATTCGCTTGGTGGCGTGTCGTTAATTCCTCATGGGAGCGAGAGTCATTTCATTTGCTGGTACTGGTATTTTGTGAGAAATTGTGACCACCTACAACTGTATCGTATCAACGCATGTTTCGAAACTCTCTCTCTCTCTCTCTCTCTCTCTCTCTCTCTCTCTCTCTCTCTCTCTCTCTCTCTCTCTCTCTCTCTCTCTCTGTTTGAATAACACAGTCCCGCCGGATCTAGGACTCTATTTAAAGCAGGCCTCAATGACACAACGATAAAATATTAATAAACATTGGGGTGTTTAAGAGCATAGTTGTTTTTTTGCTCGCTCTCTCTCTCTCTCTCTCTCTCTCTCTCTCTCTCTCTCTCTCTCTCTCTCTCTCTCTCTCTCTCTCTCTCTCTCTCTGAGATAAGCCAGTCCCGGATCTAGTATTCTATTTTAAGCAAGCCTCAGGAAAACAAACATCCCGTATGCCCACGTAAGCTTAAGCCAGTCAGTAAAACCAAGAAGGAAGACATGGCATGCCACAAACACCCAAGGTCATAGTCATGCAGCAGATACACGCTAGATAACGTCTGTATAACAGAAATGATGTAGGCTACGTAGCCTATATGACACAGGGAATATGTACGTACCCTGAGAATCAATTTCGGGGAATTTGCATAATTACAGATTTTAAATATATGTAAGCCTGATAATTGTTTCACTGACTCACTCGCTGTTGTCATTCTGTCCTGTCTTCCACTGCCGACTATATCGGTAAAATAAATGTTGTTTTTAGGTGTCTTGATATTGATGTTTCCTCATTTATTATTTTGAAAGATCACCCTGGTTTCATGCCAACATTTCGGCATTCAGCTGCCAGAGCTATCAATCAGTATTTTGAAACTGTCACACACGGAAGTCCTCAACAACAAAAAAGTGTTAAGTGCCAAAAGATATAGCAACACAATGTTCCCTTTGTTGTATACGCTTTTGTCCAAAGTGATTCCAAAGCTGCTTATGGCGTGTTCTCGTCTTACGACGTGCTTAACAGATTGGTGAAACGTGGGCTCAAATAAGAAACGCGAAATTTTCACCTTATGGAAGCTTCAGCCTAAGTCACCCTGACCGGCCGGGTAAAAGACTGAAAGCTGAAAGAAACATAGTCCAAGACAGGCAGCAACAGCACCGATCTCTTCACAGTTGTAAAACAGTCTCAAATGTCTCCATTCATTGCGCCTCCTTTGCAAAAGTCTTTCATGTGTGAACATCGTGATGTGACTTGGGTCCTAATATTTCCATTCTAAGTCATTTGAAGACAAGCGGTACTGAAGAAGATTCTGAAAGTTGTTGGCCGGGCTGTTTGTGTGTGTCGTGTTGTTTGTTTGTTTGTTGTGTGTGTGTGTGTGTGTGTGTGTGTGTGTGTGTGTGTGTGTGTGTGTGTGTGTGTGTGTGTGTGTGTGTTTTCATGATGATGTTTTCTTTTATTTTGTTTTGTATTCCTATCTGCTTTTGACCAAACAGTTCAATTTGAATTTTGAGAGAAAGGACTCGACAACATGTGTTAAAAATAAACGAAGAAAGCAAGGAACGCAGAGAGAGAGAGAGAGAGAGAGAGAGAGAGAGAGAGAGAGAGAGAGAGAGAGAGAGAGAGAGAGACAGAGAGACAGAGAGAGAGAGAAGAGAGAGAGAATGGAAGAAGAAAAGAAAGTAGATTTCATATACTTTTTTTTTTCAAGTATAGATTTGTCGGGGAAACGCTGAAAATGCCTACTTATGGTATAAATTTCCAAAAATCAACTGGAAGTGTTCATATGCCCTAAATATAAACCGACATTGACTATGTAGCGTATACACACAAGTTTAGTTAATGAGCTACTAAAAGAAGAGAGATTTATTTTCAAATTGGCATGTTTTCAAAAAACAGACAAAACAAAAGGAAATGAACTGTGTCGCCTCTTTACGGCCCAGTACAAATGGAGCCCATCCCATTTTCTTTGTGTAGTCGATAGCTGCTTGCAGGCACATAGTCCATATCAGGCTTTAAAACATGTGAAGTTAATAAGACATCGCTGCCCCCGCGTCCTGCAACACACATGAGTCAGGCAAGGCGCTCTACCAGGCTTGGCCCTCAGCCAGTCTCCTGGTTATCGCTCCAGCTTCAGATGACTTGTCGGATGTCCCTGTTCCAGTCTGCCATCAGCTATCTTGGTCCATCCTCTCTCTCTCTCTGCCGGTCGGTGTCCATTCAGTGGTTGGGTTTTCAGGTCATGTCGTCGGGAAGCTTCAAGGCATCACACCCCAGCCGGCGAAGTGTCCGTCTGAAGATGGCGAAGTCACTGGAATCTGTCCCTGACCTCTTAGTTTGGCATGAAGCCGTTCCATTTGATGCCCAGGATTTTACTGACGTGGGCATCTGATGTTCTGGTGCCAAGGAGTTCAAATTCTTCTTCAGGATGGTTTACAGTGGCCAAGTGTTGCACCCACAGAGCAGCGTGCGGATCGCATTCGAATGGTAGAACTTCGATTCATACTAATGAAAAATTTTTTTTTTTTTTTTTTGGGGGGGGGGGGGGGGGGGGGGGGGGGGGGGAGGGGAGGGGGGACGCTGTTCCATACTTTACCCAGTGGTCGAATGCCGCTGTTGCCTTTCCAGTCTGACATATCATGGCGTGGTAAAGTCACGAGTGTTGCTGATGGCGCTACCAAGATACGTACAGTTTTCGACGTCCTCTACTTCTGGTCAACAAAGACATCAGACGGCGCCTGATGGTTACCACCCAGCATGGTGCTGCTTTTTTTCTTTTTGTTTCTGTTTTCCCCCCCCCCCCCCCCCCCCCTTCAGCGCTGGTGACAAGGTCAGTGTTTCCTGTAGGCTACACCCGGCTGCTCATGATCTCCACGAGCAACTGGAGATCTTCAATGTTAGTTGCCAAAGCAGCTGTGTCAACAGCAGGTACTGCATGGACCTAATGACTTTATTCTGTTTGTATTGCAATATTAAAACACTCGGTCATATATTTAAAAAAAAAAAAAAAAAGAGGTTAAAAGTCCCTTTAGCCTACGTTGGACTAGTGACTGTCAGAGGTTCTGTGTGACTAGGGCATGATAACTAGCCGAGAGGGTGGGTAGGTATAAGTATCCCCCTCCCCTCACCCGCCCCCGTCCCCCCTTACCTTCCAACTAGGGTTTTTTTTTTCTTTCCAACTATTTTCGGCTCGAGGTTCTGTGCTAGGAGGTGCCGGGATCAGCCAGTGCTTCGGGGTGAAACAAGGAAAGAAAATACCTGCTGATAACACCCACATATCTAGAGCAGGGCATTCTTTATTCTGAATTGTCGTTTATCTCCTCCTTTCCTGTTGAAGACTTTTCCGTGTACACAGCCCACTTGTGGCAAAATAATCAGCAGGTTGAGTGCGGCTGTTCAGAGGATAAAGAAGACGAAGGTTAGGTTTAAGCTGTTCAAACTGACCCCAATAGCATGTTTTTAAATTTTAGTGTTTAATATTTCAGGCAAAAGTAACTAAGCAGGAAAAGCATGAGCAGGATTCGTTTCAGTAGTAGTAGTAGTAGTAGTAGTAGTAGCAGAAGTAGTAGTAGTAGTAGTAGTAGTGGTGTTGGTGGTGGTGGTGGCGGTGGTGGTGGTATGTTTTGTTTGTTGGAGGTGGGTAGTTGTGGAATCGCTACGGAAGACACTATCCGAAGAGAATAATGGGCCTGAACTCGTCCTAAGAAAAAGAAAGAGCACTGTTTATTTGAGTTATATACCTTAGTGTCTGCAAAATGGTGACCCAAGTGATCGTCTGCCTTCGACGGCTTTCAAATAATGGTATGACAACGTAAACATGATTCTTTTCATTCGCTTCATTAGATTACATGGTGGCACATTCGTACAAGTTGTTTCGAAGGGACTATGTTCTGTGTAAGAAAACGTTGCAAATGCATACTTTTCTACTAGGCCTGTGGATATTTGTACCCGGTGTCCCATGTTAGGTAATCTGTACATAGTGTGTTCGTGACACTGACAGAGATCGGAAGATGAGAAGGTGAATTGATTTTGGTCGTTTTTCGTTAAGATAAAGTACAAGTAAATAAATTAAAGAGAGAGCGGCAGAACATCCTACCCATATCCAGTCCATCTGACCATGGGGGAAGATGTAAAGGATCAGACACACATTCATGATTAGTTTGATCAGTATCTTTCTGTGAAATGTTCAATCGCTTAGTATGTTGGGGTTAGTAAACACATGCCAGTCTGCCACCGTTCAGACACACACACACACGTGATTAGCATAAGTGAGACAATTTCAAAGCATTCGAGAAAAGCGGATGGGAGAGGGGAGAGCAATGGAAGGGGACTGGGGGGGGGGGGGGGGAGTAGGGAATCTTTTCAGTCAATACACACACACACACACACACACACACACACACACACACACACACACACACACACACACACACACTCATTTATGCATAACAATGTGCAGAGAGGGAGAGCAATGGAAGAAGACCGAAAAGCTCTTACAGAATAGGAAAATTTTTGCTCTCACAAGAGAGAAAAAATTTCGCACTGACAGAATTAAGTACAAGCAAGTACACATGCATATCTAAGCGCACCAAGTGCCCCTACCCCCCCCCCCCCCCCCCCCCCTCTACACACACACATATTTGCATGCATGCATGCATGTATGCACTTAAGTAAATACAGTTGCTCCAAGTGATTTACAGACACACTCAAGTGTTTATGTTCTAAGTACACACACTCATATACACTAATCTTCTCACATACATATCACAGACACATGCTTGAATTACTGTTTGTTTGTTTGTTTTTTAATCATACATCATATGTCCACTCCAGTGACTTGCTGCAAAGTGAAAGGATTGTGTTTCTCAGGTTTGAGGCAGCTCTTGCAAGGACAAGGGCGATATTTTTCAAAGTCATGTTGCCTTGCTGCTGCTGGAGAAGGAGACACAGCATCACAGACCAGTCAACAGTAAGTTTAGACTACATGTTCACTGTCGTTTTGTGGTTGGATGTCTGTTTTACATACACACACACACACGCGTGCGCGCACGCGCACACACACACACACACACACATACACACACACACACACACACACACACACACACACATGCACATACACTCACACACACACACACACACACACACACACACACACACACACACACACATGGATATAATACACACATTGGGTTTGGCAGTCTAAAAATCCATATAACAAAGCATGTTCATGACTGCATGAATATATGAAAAAAACAATAATGGCTCCTTGTACAAACTGTATGAATGTATGAAAAAATACCCAATGGCTCTTTATACAAACAGTATTAATATATGAAAAACCAATAATGGCTTCTTATACAGGCACAGATACACTGTGGTCTAGAAGTTATAATTTGTTATAATACTGATTGTTATCATGTTGTGTCTGTAGACCCAAAGAGTTCTTGTGACACTAGAAGTTTAAGCCTCTTTCCCTGTCTCTGTCTGTCTGTCTGTCTGTCTGTCTGTGTCTCTCTCTCTCTCTCTCTCTCTCTCAAACATCTCACACACTCACACACACACACACACACACACACACACACACACACACACACACACACACACACACACACACACACACACACACTCATGGACACACAAGCACACACACACACACACACACACACACACACACACACACACACACACACACACACACACACACACACACAGACACACACACACACACACACACACTCTCTCACACACACACACACACAATATACATAGAGTATACATGTATGCACACAAACATGTGCGTGCGCACACGCACACTCTCTCTCACACACACACACTGAATATACATACACACATACACATGCACACACACACACACACACACACACACACACACACACACACACACACACACACACACACACACACACACAGGCATGTAACACACACACATGCATGCCTGCATGCACGCATGCATGCACACAGGAACTTATATGCACATTTGGAGTTTGGTATCATAGCAGGATGCTTGCATTTAGCAGGATGTTACAGTTATGTAATGGATGCATAAAGACTAGTTTTTATAAGATGTATGACATTACTACTGTTGGTAATTTGTGGTAGTTAAATTTTATAGTAGTTTGTAACAGTAGTAAAAGAATAGCAGTATAGTTGTAGATGCAAGCAGCAGCAACATAGAACAGCATTGTCACTGAAGCCATCTTTTAACCATTTCTGCGTCAGGTCTGCAGAAGAAGAGGAAAAAGCAGCAGTCAGTTTGAGTCGGATGCCAGGGAACAAGAAGAGTATGACACGCGGCAGAAAATTCTCCAGGCATCGCTGCCTTTCGTTCACCAGCACGGCTGGACGAAAAAAGCTATCGCTGCTGGTAAACTTTGAATGTTGTGTGTAGTTGGAGTTTCATTAGATAGGCAGGTTCATATGTTACGGCATTTTTCATTGAAGTTTCAACCTCTTTCCAAAAAGTTTGAATGTAAATGCACATCCATAAAATGTGTTCAACTGAATCTCTTTCTTCATTGCAGAATGTGCAGTTTGTCGTGTTTGTCAGGCCCATGGCATTTATAACAATATTTGTGCCAATAATTCTGTGAATAATTCTAATTTGAAGCCATTTCAATTTTACATCTTTAATTTTGTGGACATGGGTAAATACCTTATTCCAAGAAACTTCAGAATTAAGATTTTGTAGCCAGTGAGAGCAACAGTTTGGCTTACGCTCATCTTGAGTAAAAATTTCATAGTATTGTTTAGCTCCTTTTGTTTCTTTCATAATAATGTTAAAAGTCCTCGGCATGTTCTGAATTGTATTTGCATATTATTATCAGGTTTTATTTCAGTTTTCTTTATGAATTCTTTCATTGAGGAAATCCATCCACAGTATGAGACAAAATTTATAGTATAATCATCATTAGTCATGAATTCTTCAAAGTTCATGAATTGTCGATTTTCCTTAGGAAAATGTTTTATTGCATACTTTCCTTTCTCAATTCATTTCTTTGTTTAATTATCTCATTTCTGTTTTTATTTTGTCGTTACAAAAAACAGGTTCAACTAGAAGTTCATTTAATGTTTGTGGTGTCACGCAAAGACAGAATTCCCTATAGGCTATAAAGGTGTGTCTCCAAAATAAATTAGAGCTCATGTATCCTTTACCAAATACTGCTCCATAATTTTCTTTTTTTTCGCTGAATGGTTATATTTTCGTAACAATGCTCTTCCATTGTGATTAGTGATTTTAAGTTTTTTTATCCATAAAAGTTTCAAAGCATTAATACATTTTTTGATGTCAGGTATATTTAAGCCACCTTGCTTTACAGTTTTAATTGTTTGTTTTCCTGCTTATTCTATCTTGTTTACCATTCCACACAAAGCTAAAACACATCTTTTGAAGTTTTTGAATTAAGAGATCAGGGGGTTGGGTAACAAAATCGAAAGGTATATGAGCTTAGACAGAATGAGGGACTTGAGAACAGCAACTCTTCCGACTGGTGTTATACTTATTTGAGACCAAATTTTAAATATTTAAACTTTCGAAAATTTATCGTCATAATTCATGTTTTCACATTCTTTTAAGTCTTGAGTAAACCAAACACAGAGAGTATTAAAATTGGGAAGGGTTCCATATGATTTTTAGATATGGACAATAATTTTTCTTGGAGTTTTTATGACATCCTAGCCATATTGCTTGCGTTTTTTCGCTGTTCTTGAGGAGTCCTGAAACTCTTCCAAACGTGGTAAGGATATCAATAGACTGTTCAAAAGAATTTTTGTCGCCATTGTTTACTAATTGAGTGTCATCAGCAAACTGGGATATTTTGTGTTCTACATCATTTATTTTTTTATACATTTTGTCTTCTTTTTTCCTTTATCATTAGCTACTGTAGTTTAAATGTTGATGAAGATTGGGTTCATGGAAGGACAAGTAGGCGCAGGGGGGAGGGATGTCGGCCACAGTGGTATTTACTTAGGTGTTGTCCCATTTCTGACATTTGATTTCAGTCCCATAGAAAAAGAAATGGGTTGTTTTTAAGTTTATCATTTATCATTTCCCATAAAAAAGAAATGGGTTGTCTTTTTAATGTTTATGATTTATGTTTTAAAAGATGACTATCTGGTGATTAGGTAAAGCTGATGTCTGCTAGCAACTATCGCTATCATCATCATCATCATGGCCATCATCATGTGATTATTGTATAGTTTTTTTACTTCTTTATTGCATTACTAATTGACTGTGAAAGACGATTCTGTCATCGTATGTCACCATCATCTCTCTCAGGTCATAAGAACACACAAGCACAGAATGCTTGTACGATGCATTTCAGGAGCAGAAACAGAGGGTTTCTCCTCTGTCTCCCATGGCATGTTTCCACGGGGGGAGCAGAACTGGTTCATTTCTTCTATGCGCCACCTGCAACAAAGACCTGGCAGCCATTTTGGCAGAGAGGGTCCAGCAGCAACAAAGGAGAACAGTGAGAAACCACCTTCATTCTAGTCCTCAGCTTGGTCCAGTGGGGCTGTTATGGGTTAAAACCTGAAAAGGAAGAAACCATGTGCAATTTCATGCATTGACTCATGCACAAGCGCATGCATGCTTATGCACTTGCTTGCAGACAGACTTGCTATCTGCATGCCCATGGCTTGTGTGTATCTCTATGGCCCTCTTTGTTGTGGATGCAAGAGACATGTTAAGTAATGCTATGTTATTAACATTGTCTTTGTTATCAGCGGATTTTGGTCAGACATTTATTTTTTTTTGTTTGTTTTTTTTTCCTGTTTCAGAAAGAAATCAGCAGATGTCTGCCATATTGTCATACATAACATTGTTTGTTGACACAGTTCATATCGTGATGCGTGTGTGTGTGAGTGTGTGTCAATATGCACTCTTGTTTGAAGGTTCATGGCACTTACTGCAATGTTCATCTTCTTAATGGTTTCATTTTTTTCTTTAATCTTTTCTGTATTTGTAAGCACTTCAGGCTTATGTAAGATTTAACACCATAAATAATAATAATAATAATTATTATTATTATTATTATATATATTATTATATTATTATTATTATTATTATTATATGGTGTGTTGTGGTAAAGATAGAATGAAGGTCAGGGGGTACACAACCCTTGACTTATTCATCACAAACTCTGCACCAGTTATCTCAAGAGCAGAAGTCATCGCCAACATCTAAGATCACTGCTCTGTGTACATAGAGCACAAGACTGACACTTGACCTGCTGCTGTAGGTCACAGACTGTCCCATCCTCCTCTACAGGCAGACAAAACTGGAAATCATGAAACAGGAGAACGTGACATTGCAGTAAGACTTCAGTCCTCCAAGTGACTTTCTCAGGTGGAGAACTGTGGCAGCACCTCAAAACTATCATTAAAGATAGCATTTTTAGCACGTTCCTGCCAAGCCTCTGAGATGCAGGGATTTCTACCCAGGATCACCTGAGAAAAAAAAAAAAAACTGATTAGGAAACAAGAAAGGATCAACAGACAAATGAAGACTGGAAATAAGGAGCTAGAGATGGTTATAGACAACAGGGAAACTGGAAATGAGGAACTAGAGATGGTTGTAGACAACAGGGAAACTGGAAATGAGGAACTAGAGATGGTTGTAGACAACAGGGAAACTGGAAACAAGGAACTAGAGATGGTTGTAGACAACAGGGAAACTGGAACGAGGAACTAGAGATGGTTGTAGACAACAGGGAAACTGGAAACGAGGAACTAGAGATGGTTGTAGACACAGGGAAACTGGAAACGAGGAACTAGAGATGTTGTAAAACAACAAGGAAACTGGAAATGAGGAACTAGAGATAGTTGTAGACAACAGGAAAACTGGAAATGAGGAACTAGAGATGGTTGTAGACAACAGGAAATTGGAAACAAGGAACTAGAGATGGTTGTAGACAACAGGGAAACTGGAAACGAAGAACTAGAGATGGTTGTAGACAACAGGGAAACTGGAAACGAGGAACTAGAGATGGTTGTAGACAACAGAAAAACTGGAAACGAGGAACTAGAGATGTGGTTGTAGACAACAGGGAAACTGGAAACAAGGAACCAGAGATGTTGTAGACACAGGGAAACTGGAAACAAAGAACCAGAGATGGTTGTAGACAACAGAGAAACTGGAAACAAGGAACTAGAGATGGTTGAGGAACTAGAGACGGTTTGTAGACAACAGAGAAACTGGAAACGAGGAACTAGAGATGGTTGTAGACAACAGGGAAACTGGAAACGAGGAACTAGAGATGGTTGTAGACAATGTGACCAGAACGCTCTGCCTCAAGTGACTGAAATGTCCCCCACCTTCTGCACTTTCACTTTGAGAGTACTGAAAAGAGACCTGTCACACAACACATCTCCGCATTCTTCTGCGTTGTGCAGATTCTGTGCTGACGCCAATGTATGTTTATTGCCGTCAGTAAGGACAGCTGAGTATTAGAGAATGAAGATGATCAAAAGTTCAGTTTTACAGAGTCATTGCCATTATATCCATCACCCCATCAGCCATCCTGAAAATACAGACAGAGGGGGGAGGGGGTGGGATGGGGATTAAGAGAATGGAAAGTCATGGAAATATGTAATAAATATAAAATCCTTCACTAACAGCCTATCGTAACCCATCCTGAAGACAAGACTATTCATACAGATGCACACACACGCTGACACACACACACACGTACATATATATATATATATATATATATATATATATATATATATATATGTATATATATTTTTTTTTTGTTTTTTTTTTTTATTAACATTCTGAATCCGCACAGAAAACCCCCGACACGCGAGTTCATCCGAGACGCCCTGGAGACCCGTCTGCGGATGATCGTCCCATACGTGGACACATGGCCCCAGGCCATGGCTGTGCAGACCCTGCCCCAAAATGCCCTAGAGTCCTGGACCAACCTCCGCAACCTGATGGACGACATCTGGTACTATGCCGGGGATCGCTCTGTGGATGTGAGTCATCAGCTGTCATTCATGTCAGGTGGAGCTAGAGGCAGAAAAGGTAAAAGAAGGGAAAAGGCAGAAAAGTCAGGAACAGTAGGACATGAGTCATGTTAAACTGTATAACAGTTTAAAAACACAGTTGTAGCATATTTGGTAAATTTTGGTTAACTTTTATGAACATTGCTGTCTTGGTCTGTCTCTGTCCTTTCTCTTTCTGTTTCTCTTTGCATTTCTCTTTCTCTCCTACTTCTTCTCTCTCTCTTTCTCTCTCTCTCTTTCTCTCTCTTTCTCTATCTCAAAACATAACTTGACGATAGGCTTCCTTTTTGTACCTCTTGTTTTCGCCATCACTACCATTAATGTATGGTCTACTTCTTTTAGCTTATAACGCTGATAGTATGAAGAATGTTACCTTAATCTCTGGATTTTTTCCCCCTTTTTTGCCCTGTTGCTACAACCTTCTTCTGGTCTTTGCTTTGTGATATTTTGTGAAACTTAGTAGAATACAAAGGACAGATCAGCTGATAGGCACTGCCTCAAATCCTTGCCCTTGAGTAATAAAGTTCTTGGGTCTCTCTGTATGCCTCTTCCCCTTACTAGGTCTCTTTCCTTCTGTTACATCCTCTTCTCTCACCCTCCCAGCCTCCACACCTGATAACCTCATTTTCTCAAATGGTACAGGGTCACTTTGATATGGAGGTAGAAGTATCATGGTGTTGTTGGTGATGCCTTTAACAGTTCAGCCATTTCCCCAACAGACCCGTGTGACGAGGAGTTGGAAATATCATGGAGTTAATACAATATGCCTTGTACTGTACAGTCTAACTGGTTCACCAAACGGGGCCATTGTGACATGGACTTGGAAGTATCCCAAGTTGATTCAGGGTACCTTGTTCTAATACTATGCGATCCAGCTTGTTCACCAGCACAGGCCCGTCTGATGAGGGAGAATGGAAAAATCTTGGAGTTGGTTCAGTATGTTTTGTACCATACAGAACAATTTGTCCACCAAACATGCCAATCCGTGCAGAAATTGCCAGGCATCTTGGAGTTGATTCAGTAAGTTGTATTTTTCAGTAGAGCAGTTGTAACCATAAGGTTGATCACTTTACTGTGATGGTGAGAGATGTTTTTAGCTAACTCCACTCAGAGAGACAGTGCAGAGGCCTTTCACCATTCTTTTTACTTTGTTTTCCTAGTTAAGCCTTGAATTTGTTCAGCATCCTGATCAGGCCACTTCAGCAGGTAGGGACTTGTCTGGCTAACTATGCACTCCCTGGGGCTGAATCCTGACTACAACAGTGGGATATTTCATTTGCTGCAATTTTGCTTCATAAAAAAAAAGTGTTGGTCATGTCTCCGTGTGATATTGTGCAGTTCAACTGGTATACCAAGCGAGCCAGCCTGGCAGGGGTGTACAAGGCCACAGAGATCTACATGCTGCAGGATCGGTCTGAAGACAACGTGGACACCTGGGCTTTCATGGACCGCCGTCTTCAGGATCTGCAGTTCTTGGCCAAAAATGTCAGAAATGTGAGTGGACGTTGGAATTGTGTGTGTTTGTTTGCATGCATGCACATGCACATGCAGGATTTTGTATGTGTATTTATGTGTGTGGGTGCACTTGTGTGCATGCACATTTAGATCCTAGGCAAGTCTGAATGTTGCCATTAAGCTTTCAGATGTTCAGTTACATTTAATTCCTAGTGTGTAAAATGATTATGTTGAAAAAAGTTCAAACTTGCAGCGTGACTATTTTAAAAGTATGAGGAACAAATTTTGTAAGACTGTCAGTTTACGTTTATGACTTGACAGTTGAGAAAATACCATTGAAAACTGCTATTCCTGAAATGAGAACTGTTTTTCCAACTAGTACTGTTTTAAAGTGGTGGTAATCTTTGACTGTATTATGATTTAAAATTGCTGAGACAAGAAAACCTCTCTCTTTCTCTTTGTTTTTTGTTCCATTTCCTGACAGTGCACATAGATGCTTTGAGACAAAATGTAGTCTGTAGCTTAATGCGATAAAAAGGCGGTATGTATTTTTTTGTTTTTGATATGTACGTAGGATGTTGTCTTGAATATACTATACATGAAGCAAGGTGAAAATGTTTTCAAGAAAACAATGAAAGCTCTCATTTTTTATGAGTTTTTTCTTGCCCCCTTTCTTTTCTTTTAGGTTGCCAGAATGGTGGACCTTTTTTATAAAGATTTCCAGAACAGTTAAAAAATGGATGATAAAATTTGAGTCAAAATTGTAATGTGAAATCTAGACTTCACAGAACATAACCGCCTTCCGGAAGCAACATAACATGCTTCAGAAAAGTAAGGCTTTAGTGGCAGGGAGATGGTGTTTGGCGTTGAATCTGATATTGCACAAAGCGAAAAATGTCTTGAAAAAAAAGGCTTTCATGGCAGAGAGATTCAAGTGAGAGATAATTCTGAAACTGTATAGGCAAAGAAAAAAAAAATGTTCTTGAAAAGCAAGTCTTAAATCTGACCATTTCAAATATTTTAGTGTCAATTTTTTTTAAACAGAATAAGGTTATGACACTTTACATATTGCAAAATAAAAACAATGTTGGAAAGTATTTTGTATTATTTTATCAAAATATAAGCAATTGTCTTTAAATTTTAAATTTGTTAAGAAATCTTTAGAATCTGACCATAGAAAATGATTGTGATAACTGAAACGGCAACATTAGACAAATGCTGAAGACTTGACCTTGAATGCAGACATTGAATATCAAGGGAACAGACGGGTAAGTGTTAAAAGGAAGTCTTCATAGGGAAGATCTCCCACGATTGGGGTAAGTGTATAGGCGCTGTTTTTTTTTGTGGCAGATATTTGAGAGTGACAGTTTGCTTGTGTGTTTCCATCAGGCCTCCCAGATGGGTACTGTGCTGACAGAGGGACTCTGGGGCATGTGTATAATGGTAAAACCTTTTTTTTTTTCTCTTTGGCTGTCGATAGAAAACTTTGATATGTATGCATAGAAAAGTTATGTGTGCATAAACATACAAGTGCAAGAAAGCATGTGTTCTACCTGCAACAGTGTGTGCATGTTTGAAAACTTGTTCTGTAAATACATGTGTTATAGTTGAGTGAGTGTGTTTGTAAGTGCAAGCTCCCGTGCTTTGTTATGTGTTTTTAAAACATTTGCTACGTATGGTTGATCGAAGTTCCAATCCTCATTTTCATATTTAAGTTCGTCTGAGTGATGTATATCCCTGTGGGATGTTGGGAGCTCTTGCAGTGCAAACAGCTCCCCGCCTTCCAGAAGCAACATCCTCTTCTCTGTCTTTCTCTTCGACTCTGCTTTCTTTTTATTAATTCATTTTTGTCTTTCTTTATTTCATCTACTGTTTTCATCCTCTGTGGACCGTTCTTCTGTCTTTGTTCTGGGAATTGTTATCGATTTTTATCATTGACAGCAGTTTATGACATGCCAGGTTACTTTTTTTGTGTGTGTGTGACGTTGCTTTTTTTGTGTATGTGATTTGTCAGTTAGGTAATGACAGTTGTACACAGTGTAAAGAGTGGAAACTAGCGGTGGATCCCTTGTGTCCATTTGTCCATGTCACCTTTTTAAATTCATTTTTTGTTGCATTTAAATGTTTTTAATGATTTTTTTCTTTTTTTTTTTTAATCGTGGAGTGAAAAATCAAGGGAAATGTTCCTGGAGTTGCCAGCACACGGTCAAATCCTTACATACAGTAGGATGTTAGTAGTTTAGCTACCATGCTTTGAATGTTTTTGTTGTATGATTCTTTTGACTTTTTTTTTTTTGATAGTCTAACTTGTTCATGATGTGTCATTCTTTTTCTGTGTGAACTTGATAGCCCTGAAAAGCCTGAGAGTGTTTAGCTGGGTTATAATGATGAAGACTTACAGCTTGTGTGACTTTTTGCTCATATTACTTTTTTCCTGTATATTCGTTAATGATATGAATGGTATGCTCATTGAAATGTTAACAGCTGGTTGGTTCAGCAGTTGAGGACAGCACTTTTCTTGGTCCCACTGGCACCTTCAGGTTTTTTTTTTTTCTTGTAACATGAATTGGATGCAGCTAAATTTGGTTCAGTGTGATCAGTGAAGAGTTGTTTTAGACTTGGTGCTCTAATAGTAGACCTGAAGTTTGGTGTGTGTGTGTGTGTGTGTGTGTGTGTGTGTGTGTGTGTGTGTGTGTAGTCATGTTTTGCGTCCTGTTTGTGTAATTACTCTTACTCCAGTCATTTAAGCTCCTCATACACAATTACACCCATCTACTTTATCAAAGGAGACACTTTGAAGCCTGTACTGATCCATTAAATGCAGGACATCACCTGCTAAGCCCATAACCATGTACAATAATTGTAGCATAGTCAGCATGAGTTAGCATCTCTCTCTAGAGGTGGACCACCAGCTCATCCATTCAGCTGCTGTTCCTACGTCAGCTTGTTGACACAGAAGACTGTCACAGGCAGCAAGGACATGAAGTGGAATGGAAACCTGGGTCACCATGACAGAATAAGAAGCGCCTCAGATTTGAGATCTAAGAACCAAAATTATATGAAGGAGTTTCATTTTGGGTTTCTGACTACATGACAGATAGTACTCTTGATTTCCTTTCATAATATGCCCTGGAGTCAGTCAGACCTGAGAGATACCAATACCAAGGATGTGATGAATGCAACTCAAAGATGTATCCATTAAGTTGTTGAAACCCAGCTGTTTGGTTCAAGTCTTCTCAGTTTGGCCACTGAACACTCTGTTCTCAGTTTAGCCCACTGCACACTCAACTGTCAGTTTTTCATTATGACAACTAAGTTGCTCTGAGTTAAAAAAAAAAAAGACCAGACAGCAGTCAGCCACTCTGAAAGATTCCACAGATATATACCTCAGATAGGGTTTGAATCCACAAGATGAACAACTGCAGCTTTTAACACCACAGCTGGGCCAGACTGGCTGCTGACAAGTATGTCGTTATGAAATTAAAAGACCTGAGGGAGAGCAATCCAATCATTCACTAGATCCTTTGGTGAATACCAAAAGTAATGGTCTGCTTTGTTTGTTTATGACCAGTATGTCTGTGTGCGTTTCAGCATGAACATGAGCCCATTTACAAAATCATGTTACTCAAATATGTTTCAGGGAAGAAATGTCCTAGGAATGAACCCAAGGAACAGATAATAAGCAGACCAGCTGCAAACTTCTTTGGTGCAGAAGCTGCCCACGCCAGTTTGCTGTGTTAATTGTAACACTGTGGCAACAGCTTCAAGCTTATTCTGCGTCCCCACCCCCCGTCGGATGTCTTGATGCCCACAGTCCAACGGTCACCCTTCCTTTGCAGTGTTCAATGTCAGTAGTACTGTGACAGCTGGCATGATGTTGGGAACGCTGCAAGGTACAAGTTCCTGTCTTCAGAGCTTAGTGTGTACTCCAGTCAGAATGATGGAACAGTCCCCGTGTCGTATCCATATTCTGAAGATGGTGGACATTAAGTTGAGGGTATTGCCAGGGGGGAAACAGAATGAGAAAAAAAAAAAAAAGCTTGAGAAAGTATTTCAGCAAATTTCGGTAATCATCATTGTTTCGTTTGTATGTTCCTGTGGCAATGTTCATGATTCTGTTCAGTATCAGCCTTGGATTACAGTACATTTGTACAGGTTTGAAAATGGGGGGGTTGTCACTGATGGAACTAGATAAGTTTTCAGTTGTTTTTCAGGGTGACTTCAGTATATTATCATGTATCATTAGTACTCATAACCTTTACATGTCTGCTTTGTTCTTTTCATTGTTGAGGCTTTTTGTTACATTATTTGATTACATCATGTGCACCACTAGATCTGTGTTTGATATTTTGTAAATAAATTTCATGTAGAATAATTGAACGTGGATTTGTCGAGATTTGGTTTGAGTGGATATAGGTAGGATCTTATATGTTTGGCACACGTGCACACACACACACACACACACACACACACACACACACACACACACACACACACACATTGAGACACACACATACACACAAGTAAGTACACACCCACACACACACATGTGCACATAGACACAGGATCTAGTATAGTGAGTGGCCTCACAGTATGTACTTTTCACACACACACTCACACCTCTCATGTACACATGTGCACAGACTTGCAGGACCTTGCCTGATGGGTGATGTATTTGCAGCCTGCCATTGATTGTACCCTGTGGACAACTAACTCATGGACGGCATCAGAATGAGCCTGTCATGGATGGCTGTGTTTAGTGGAATGAAGATGAGTGGAGTGGGAATGAGGTCACTGCCAAGATGTAAGTGGAGTGGAGTGAATGGTACTGTCAGTGGAACCGAACTGGCACTGTCAGTGGAATGAATGGCACTGTGTGGAATGGCACTGTCGGTGGAATGACTGGCACTGTCAGTGGAATGAATGGCACTGTCAGTGGAATGACTGGCACCGTCAGTGGAATGACTGGCACTGTCGGTGGAATGACTGGCACTGTCAGTGGAATGACGGCACTGTCAGTGGAATGACTGGCACTGTCAGTGGAATGAATGGCACTGTCAGTGGAATGAATGGCACTGTCAGCTGAATGACTGGCACTGTCAGTGGAGTGAATGGCACTGTCAGTGGAATGACTGGCACTGTCAGCGGAATGAATGGCACTGTCAGCGGAGTGAATGGCACTGTCAGTGGAATGAATGGCACTGTCAGCGGAGTGAATGGCACTGTCAGTTGAATGACTGGCACTGTCAGCGGAGTGATGGCGCTGTCAGTGGAATGACTGGCACTGTCGGCGGAGTGAATGGCGCACTGTCAGCGGAGTGACTGGCACTGTCGGCGGAGTGAATGGCACTGTCAGTGGAGTGACTGGCACTGTCAGCGGAATGAATGGCACTGTCAGTGGAGTGACTGGCACTGTCGGTGGAATGAATGGCACTGTCAGTGGAGTGACTGGCACTGTCGGTGGAATGAATGGCACTGTCAGCGGAATGAATGGCACTGTCAGTGGAATGAATGGCATTGTCGGCGGAATGAATGGCACTGTCGGTGGAATAAGTGGCACTGTCAATGGAATGAATGGCACTGTCAGTGGAATGAATGGCACTGTCAGTGGAGTGAATGGCACTGTCGGTGGAATGACTGGCACTGTCAGTTGGATGAATGGCACTGTCAATGGGATGACTGGCACTATCAGTGGAATGAATGGCACTGTCAGTGGAATGACTGGCACTGTCAGCGGAATGAATGGCACTGTCAGCGGAATGAATGGCACTGTCAGTGGAATGAATGGCACTGTCAATGGAATAAATGGCACTGTCAGTGAAATGACTGGCACTGTCAGTGGAATAACTGGCACTGTCAGTGGAATGAATGGCACTGTCAGTGGAATGAATGGTACTGTCAGTGGAATGAATGGCACTGTCAGTGGAATGAATGGCTCTGTCAGTGGAATGAATTGCACTGTTAGTGGAATGAATGGCACTGTCAATGGAATGAATGGCACTGTCAGTGGAATGAATGGCACTGTCAGTGGAATGAATGGCACTGTCAGTGGAATGAATGGCACTGTCAGTGGTGGAATGAATGAAAGGCACTGTCAGTGGAATGAATGGCACTGTCAGTGGAATGAATGGCACTGTCAGTGGAATGAATGGCACCGTCAGTGGAATGAATGAATGGCACTGTCAGTGGAATGACTGGCACTGTCAGTGGAATGAATGGCACTGTCAGCAGAATGAATGGCACTGTCAGCGTGTGGAGAATGAATGACACTGTCAGTGGAATGACTGGCACTGTCAATGGGATGAATGGCACTGTTGGTGGAATGAATGGAACTATCAGTGGAACAGATGGCACTGTCAATGGGATGACTGGCACTGTCAGTGGAATGGCACTGTCAATGGAATGAATGGCACTGTCGGTGGAATGAATGGCACTGTCAGTGGAATGGAATGACTGGCACTGTCAGTAGAGTGAATGGCACTGTCAGTGGAATGGAATGACTGGCACTGTCAGTGGAATGAATGGCACTGTCAATGGAATGAATGGCACTGTCAGTGGAATGTGAAGTGAACGGCTCTGTCAGCGGAATGAATGGCACTGTCAGTGGAATGAATGGCACAGTCAGTGGAATGATAGAATGAATGGCACTGTCAGTGGAATGAATGGCACTGTCAGCGGAATGAATGGTACTGTCAGCGGAATGAATGGCACTGTCAGTGGAGTGAATGGCACTGTCAGTGGAATGAATGGCACTGTCAGTGGAATGAATGGCACTGTCAGTGGAATGGATGGAATGAATGGCACTGTCAGTGGAATGAATGGCACTGTCAGAGGAATGAATGGCACTGTCAGCGGAATGAATGGCACTGGCACTGTCAGGGGTGGAGTGAATGGCACTGTCAGTGGAATGATAGAATGAATGGCACTGTCAGTGGAATGAATGGCACTGTCAGTGGAATGAATGGCACTGTCAGTGTCATGATAGAATGAATGGCACTGTCAGTGGAATGAATGGCACTGTCAGTGGAATGAATGGCACTGTCAGTGGAGTGAATGGCACTGTCAGTGGAATGAATGGCACTGTCAGTGGAATGACTGTCAGTGGATGATAGAATGGCACTGTCAGTGGAATGAATGGCACTGTCAGCGGAATGAATGGCACTGTCAGCGGGTGGAGTGAATGGCACTGTCAGTGGAATGATAGAATGAATGGCACTGTCAGTGGAATGAATGGCACTGTCAGTGGAATGAATGGCACTGTCAGCGGAATGAATGGCACTGTCAGTGGAATGACTGGTACTGTCAGTGGAATGAATGGCACTGTCAGCGGGTGGAGTGAATGGCACTGTCGGTGGAATGACTGGCACTGTCAGTGGAGTGAATGGCACTGTCAGTGGAGTGAATGGCACTGTCAGTGGAATGAATGGCACTGTCAGTGGAATGAATGGCACTGTCAGTGGAGTGAATGGCACTGTCAGTAGAATGAATGGCACTGTCAATGGAGTGAATGGCACTGTCAGTGGAATGACTGGCACTGTCAGTGGAATGAATGGCACTGTCAAGATACATGAAAATGAGAGGCAACTTTTGAAAAAAAATAAAGATCTCGCATGTAATTTCAAAAACACATCTGACAAGTCATCAAACTGGGTTGAGGATACAAACTTTATGTGGAGCCTAGACATCAAGTGAAGTGCTGTAGATCGGCAGGCATAAAAGTGACAATCAACAAGGACCTTAGCAGGTGCATGATACTCCCATAGACACAAGTGAAAGGCCATGATATGCCAATAACAACTGAATTTCAACACCAGTATGTATCACTTAGACATCAGTATAGCGAATATACAGTGACCATGAGTAACAGGACACAAACACTGTATTGCCTTGGCCAGAGCATAAACATTTTTTCCCGCGGTTTTTATCTTTGTAGCCCAGCCAACCTCACAAGGCTTATTCGGGGCTTTCAGTGTTATAGGAAAGGGGGGGGGGGGGGGGGGGGGGGGGGGGGGGGGGGTGGAAGTCACATCCTGGTAAGGCCTGGTAAGGCCAGATCCTGAAAAAGACTACATCCTAGCAAATGAAACAATGTAAATGATCAATGACATGGTAGTCAACTATTGACATCTTTGAAGCTGATAAGAGTTTGCCATGCTGAGTGCAACGACCATTCCACTTGATTTATTGAATCTAGATTTAAAGAAGAAATGCAGAAATTTGTGATAAACATTTTAATGCCACAAAGAAATACAGTACAAAAGCCACTTTGGCAACTAGACAATGCAGAATGGACGGGTAGAATTTTCACTACCTCATCACCAGCATACAACAAAAGCTGACAAGATAGAAATTGTGAACAGTAAAAAATAAAAAGTGTGACAGAGTTTCCAGATCAATGACAGGAGAAGGGTCCACAAAAGCAGAAAAAAAAAACCTGTTAATTACAGTAAAGAAAAAAAAAAAAAAAAAAAAAAAGACGAGTCAAAAAGAGTGGCAGAAAAAAGAGGGAATGATAAGCAAAGAACTTCCAGATGGCGGGGAGCTACATATACTGAAAGAGCCCCAACATCCCCAAGCGGACTGCTCTGAGCATGCCCATGCTCATCAGCAGACTAAATAGATCATGGAAGTCAATAGCAAGCAACTAAAACATTCAAGGTCCTGAGGATATGACTGCTGGCAAAAGCTTGACAAGCAGAAATGACCACACTTGGGCGTTACTCTGCAAAACCGTGTGAAGATCTTGCTTCAGTTGATCGTCCAAGAGACAGGATGTCAGGGGTAGACTACTACCAGAAAAGATTATCAGTCCCTTGATTTGCTGCAAAGGGTAAGAGCCCGTAGTGAAGCAGACCAGTTGAGATGAAAATTCACCCTTTGTATGCAATCTAGAGCAGCTTTTGCATTCTCTCTCTCTCTCTCTCTCTCTCTCTCTCTCTCTCTCTCTCTCTCTCTCTCTCTCTCTATGTCAGCTATCATAGACTAGATAGATAGATATCATTGACTTCACAAAGCAAGCAACACTATTTTTGAAATATGAAAAAAAAAAAACGAAAAAGGTTACCTTTCTTCCCATCGTGAAATTGTTACATGGACATTACAACAAACCATGCAGCCTGTGGCACTCATTCACCTAGTACACATGCAGGCAACGGGCACTCGGAACAAGCAAGGACATTTACCCATTAAAAACGAAAGTTCCAAGCTTTTCCCATATTTCACGATTTCAACCGTCCAAACCTATCAAAAGCTGCTGAGATCTGCTGAAACTGATTGTTTTCCATGGTTTCAACTGTACCACAGTTAAGAACCAAAGTCCAGTGATGCTGACAATCAGGGTGGGGTACAATGTATTGTGAAAAGGACTGAACCAAAATGGTGTTCAGACTCCAGCTGACTGCACTTGCAAAAACCACATTGTCATCAAACGAGTAGGCTGGAATGACACAAATTAATGCTCCTCGGTCGCTTTGCAGGATTGCTAAATCACATCATGAATGCTTGTCTGAACATAGGCATGTTTGATCTGTTCTGCCTCCTTCACCTATTTTGTTTCTTTGTTTACTAGATGTGTATGTCATGACTGTAATATAGTCCACAATGGTTAATGTTAATCAAAATTTACAACGCCCATGTTTTTTGTTTGTTTGTTTGTGGGGGTGGGGGGGGGGGGGGGGGGGGGGGGGGGGGGCAGACTACCCTCTTATCCCCCAGCATTTGAAGCACACAAAAAAAAGAGAGAATGGACAGTATGTTATGGTGCCCCTCCCCTGCTTTACAAGAACTTTGTGATGATTCTATGACCAAAAAAAAAAAAAAATGGAATGACTGCAATTCACGGGCCAATCAATTCGTACAAGCAGCATTCGTTTGAAGTTTTGAGTGTGTAATTGTCTCATTAAGGGAGCAAGAGTTATCCTTCTTGATTTATATGCGTAAGGTACGCTGTGATGTCAGCGATGATCAAATAGCAGACTTTGAATAGATGAACATTTTTTCTTCTTCCTTTTTTTTTTTCAGATCAAACCGACAATCATTTTTGTTTGTCAGCTCGCAGTTTGAATAACTGTCACTTATGTTTTTTTGTTTTTTTTTTTTTTTTAATCTAGCTCAATTTTTATTTGTAGTTTTATGCAAACTTCATTCAATTTCCCGTAAAATCATGTATCGAAGTAATTTCTGACTTCCTACACTTTTTGGTGATTATTGGGTTTTGTCCATGCGTTGTAAGTTTGCCGGGAAAGTCAAAATAAACGAGCACTTGGCTCTTCAGCGCCAGCGTAATATATCTGTGCAAGGTGTATACCTTATGTGCTTTTTTTTTTTCCCCCCCCCCCCCCCCCCCCCCCCCCCCCCCCCCCCCTTCTCCGAGGGGGT
Source organism: Conus betulinus (assembly GCA_016801955.1). Lineage (NCBI taxonomy): Eukaryota > Metazoa > Mollusca > Gastropoda > Neogastropoda > Conidae > Conus > Conus betulinus. The sequence continues at coordinate 678,581 of JADBJO010000167.1, forward strand.
CATACTTTGCCAGTGTCTGTGGTTTGTCAGTGATTAGTATTAGCGGGCAAGGTTTATACCTGTTTTAACGAAACTTGGTGGAAAAATAGACTCTGATCCTGAAACGAACCCGTGAAGATTCGGGGTTGATATGTGGCACTGTAAGATCGAATGTAGGCTAGGCTAAAAAAAAAAAATCATCATGAAAATTAATGCGCGCACGGAGATTACTTCAAACGGTAGGCCTTCCCATTATTACTTCCCCTGGCTCAGAAATAGTGCACGCCAGGCTCTGATTTATAGTATTGATAAGATTGTTACAACTCATGTATTTGTCAATAAACATGAACCTTGTTGAGAATTGATAACTTTCTACTAATTGATACTTTTTCTATATAATTTTTCAAATTTTCTCACAAAAGACACGTTCTATTTTATGTTTTGCGTATTCTATGTCAAAAACACACGGAACATAACTCTTTTACCACCTTCTCCTGCCAGTAAAACGAACTTGCTTTCATTTGTAATTTGAACGATGTATCCAACACATAGGTGTCAACCTACACGGTTTTTCCGAATTGCTGTACGGGAAACCTACGATTTCGGGTCTGTACGGCCATATACAAGTTTCAATATGGGTAAAACTGATTTATACGGGCAAATCTTAAATCACTGTAGCAAATTGCGAGGTGAACAAATTTTCATAGCAGACGACACGGATACTTAGCACTGAAACGTTAACGAACATTTTCCTGTGCGCAATGAAGACCGAGAAGAAGACCCGGTGTTGTTTCTCTTGAGGTGAAGTTCTGCCAGTTCTACTTTCTGATAACTTCGCCGATCTTGTGAAAGGGAAATTGGTATGACTGCGAATAGAAACTTTGGGGATCACAGTAAGTAATGATGTAATCCTGACTTCAGTGGACTAATGATGTTGGTACGAGTGGAAAGTGCACTGAACAAATTGGTTTGTGACTTTGATGGACTCATGATGTAGGTCAATTGGAAGAGTGTGTAAACAATGGGGTTTATAAACAGTTTTAATTCTGCATCATTGTCAGTGTTTCACTATAGGGTGTGTGATTTGATCTACAAACTGTCTCAAGTTATGCATTCTGCTGGATGGATTCACGGCAATTTTTTTTTTTCAGTAATGTATAAGTTTTTTTGGGCTCGGATTAGGGAACAAGTACTTTTCAATACGGAAGTTGTAAATGAGGAAAATTGAATTGACACCTACGCCAACATTCGTATAACATTGGTGGAGATCTGCGCACCGAACAGCCCTTCTACTTCAAATAGGCATTACCCCTATCTGTGTTTACCACAACACATTAACGGACAAATATCTATCGTTAAACACACTTGGGTGGTACGTAGAAAAATCTCCCACTGGATCTAAAACAACTTAGGGCAGATTTTACCTATGGCTCCCTCCCTT
>JADBJO010000167.1:682500-697500 GCA_016801955.1 Conus betulinus
ATCGATCGTCATAAACAGCTCCCATTTTCAGAAGATCAAACAGGATGAAACCTAGCACAGAGGAAGGCTGCAGTGTGTACTGTGTGTACAGGACCTGATAACTGGGGCTGTGTGCATGCACTGAACAGCCGGTCGGGGACAGTGATGGGCAAGAAGAAGGATGCTTTCGTCAAGGTCAATTCACTGTCGGCATCGTCCCTAATTATAGGCTAAGTACACACTGTCTGCCTCTCCGTCTGTCCGTCACTTTGTTAGTCTGTCTTTCTGTCTCGCTCTCTCTCTGTTTTTGTCTCGCTCTATCTCTCTCCCACCCCCAACCCCTCACCTTCTCTGTCTCCCTCCCCCCCCCCCCCCCCCTTTTCTTACATTCTCACATACACGCACTCTGGCTTTCCTCTCTTGATTATATTGATGATTGTGATGAATTAACATTTATGCGTAATTAAGAGCAACTTCAGTTTGTTTGTTTGTTGTTCTTGCGTCTTTACCGTTTCCCAGAAGTATTTTCGGTTCTTAAATTTGTTCTTAAGAAAACTACAGGTCATGTCTACACAGGGCTCTTTTCTGAGTTGTCTCCGGACATTCGGTCTGGGAAAGAGCCAGCTATTTCTCTGTGGGCTAGTCTCGTCATTCTGCGACCCCAGACTGGGTCTGGGAAACAACCGATCAGGTATGATGTGCGTGTGTTGTTATCAATATTTGCCACACGAGATCGGGTGTAGGAAACAACCGTTTTTATGTGGTATACATAACACAACATTTACACGTTTTGTTCTGTGTATCTCTATCACCAGTAAGTGAGACAAGGTAAATCCAGTCATGTGAATTATGTTTTTGTGTGTATTTATTCGATCACCAGAAACGAGGTCTGGGAAACAGTGGTCATGTGTATTATGTGATTTTCGTTCTCTTTTCTGTGCAGAGATTAGGACTAGGAAACAGTTAATCGTCTCTCATGTGATTTTTGTTCTCTGTTCTGTCTAGACACTGGGTCTGGGAAACAGCTAATAATGTATCATGTGATTTTTGTTCTCATTTCTTTCTAGAGACTGGGGTCTAGGAAACAGCTAATCATGTAATTTTCGTTCTCATTTCTGTCTAGAAACTGGGTCTGGGAAACAGCTAATAATGTATTATCTGATTTTCGTTCTCATTTCTGAGAAACTGGGTCTAGGAAACGGCTAATAATGTATTACGTTATTTTCGTTCTCATTTCTGAGAGAAACTGGGTCTAGGAAACAGCTAATAATGTTTTATGTGATTTTCGTTCTCATTTCTGAGAAACCGGGTCTAGGAAACAGCTAACGATGTATTATGTGATTTTCATTTCTGTCTAGAAAATGGGTCTAGGGAACGGCCAATAATGTAGTATGTGATTTTCGTTCTCATTTCTGTCTAGAGACTGGGTCTAAGAAACAGCAAATAATGTATTATGTGTTTTCGTTCTCATTTCTGTCTAGAGACTGGGGTCTAGGAAACAGCTTATCATGTTTTACGTGATTTTCGTTCTCTTTTCTGTCAAGAGATGGGGTCTAGGGAACAGTCGGTGCTGCTGGGGAAGGTACCAGTCCCCCATTGACATCCCCATCCATGAAGCCCAGTGTGTCCCCCATCTGCCCACGCTGACCTATTCCAGCCCCTCCAAACAGCTGCTGGGGCTTCCTGGAGAACAACGGTGCCGTCATCTGACTGTCCTCTGTCCATTTGTGTGTCCTCTCCCTGTGTGTGTGTGTGTGTGTGTGTGTGTGTGTGTGTGTGTGTGTGTGTGTGTGTGTGTGTATTATGACCAAGCTCTAAGCGCTTCACAATTCGCACTCGTTTACACAACGGGCTTCCTGCCTGGGTAGAGCCGACTGAAAAGCTGCCTGTCAGCTGGTGCTTCATTCAGTCGATTCCCGTGTCATCCTGTCAATATCGTTCACTCAGTATTCTTACTTCCTTCATTCTTTCCATTTTTCACGCAGAGTGCATGCTGTGTGTGTGTAACGTGTCATCCATACCATCGGCCAAACTGGCCTCCTCATCCGAAAGTTGGTGATGGGATGTGACGTGTGTGCAAGATGTTATGCGTGCGTTCACACACGGAAGAATCGAAGAATCGGTTTATAGTCTCATTCGAAGGACTTTAAGGGAAATGGAGTCAGAATCAATGTCAACTCCGAGGGGAAAATTCCCCTGTACCGAAACGGCCTGGCGGAGATTCGAACCCGCAGCCCCAGGATCACCAAGCGTTACGAGTCTGGCGCTCTACCACTGAGCTATTCCGGCCCCCCTGCTTACTTAGTACGTGCACTTCAATGCGGTCCTCTGTGTGTGTGTGTGTGTGTATGTGTGTGTGTGTGTTCGCGCGCGCGCGCGCGCGCGCGCGCGCGCGCGCGTGTGTGTGTGTGTGTGTGTGTGTGTGTGTGTGTGTGTAGTTCTACCTATACCGATGTAGTCTACTTCAGTGTCCGGCCTATTACTGATCTTTTTTCCGGCCTATTGTTGATGCAAGTCCTTAGTTTTTGCTCGAAATTGACCGAGTTACACTTCAGGCGTGGGCTTGTTGTCACTCTGTGTGTTACTTAGTATGTGCACTTCAATGCAAATAGTGTATGTCAAAACCACTAACATCCTTTGAAGAGGAAAAAAAAAAAAAGAAAAAAAAAAAAAGAAGGAAGAAAAGAATGGGGGGTGAAAACCAACCACAGTTGTTTCATTTTCTGCCCGTAGGCGTGTACCCAGAATTCAGAGTGAACTTTTTGGACCATGACAATCCTTTGCTGCTGAAGAATGTCCCGTTCACGTGTGTGGTGCCCGGCTCTGCTCTGTACGTGCTGTGTCATCGGTACAAGTGCATGTCGGCATGGAGGGCAGGAAGGGCTCTGAACACAAACTACAGGGCCAATCCTTTGATGGCGAGGTAACCAGTTAAGTTGTTGTACCTCTGTCTGCCTGTGCCTTTGTTTATACTCTTTGTCTTCCCCCCGTCCACTTCACTTACACAAACATGCTCGGCTCTCTCTCTCTCTCTCTCTCTCTCTCTCTCTCTCTCTCTCTCACTCTCACACACACACACACACACACACACACACACACACACACACACACACACACGCACACACACATCTCGAATGCAGGTAGTCCAAATGATCTTTATGAAGATTCCAGTGGATCATTTTCATCACAGCTTCATCTGGTGCACATGCGTCGTGACTTCTGGAAGCCCTCCACTTCCAAAGCCGGTGGACGCCCTTCCAAAGTGAACCTGCGCTGTGCCTCCCAAACCCCTCTGGGCCTCACCATCATTGCCATCTTTCTGTCGGTGACTATGCAGCTTTAATCATTTGTCGGTGATTTTGCGTTTTCAGGATTTTTTTTTTCCACTTATATAGCAGACAGACGCACAGGCAGATAGACAGAAAACACAGACAGATCAAAAGCAGAATCAGGCGATCAAAAAAAAAAAAAAAAAAAAAAAAAAATGACACGTTCTTGAGTCTGTGCGGCTTATGACTGCGTTACATGACAACATTTTTCGATTCGAAAAAACACCCGGACCCCTTTTCAAACAAGCGCAATTTTTTTTTGACAGAACTTGATGTTTGGATTCTCCTGTTTAAAGCCCCATTGCTAACTCCCCTTTCAAAGACAAGTGACAAGTTAACGCCAGTTTAGTTTTAGTATATCAGTCTGTGTATTTGTTGGCCTGGAAAAAAAATAGTTAGGTGTTTTCTAATCAAATTCAATTCGATCTTTGACGGACATGAAACATAAGGGAAACTACGCGTGGACGCGATCAAATGTCGCAAATAGGGAGGCACTAAACTCGAGGTATATCACTCAACACAACGTCGTTTGCAAAATGTCCCCGGTTCCAGCAGTTGCACAGCTCCTTCGACTGCCCGATTTCCGCAAAAAAAATAATCGTCAATAAAATCCAGCTATCTGTATTGGGGTTGCTCTCTCTTCCGACCTGTCGTCTGTTGTTAAACTAGTCAAGTGCCTGGGAACAAATCGAAGAAAAACGAACCTTTGATCATAAGTTTTTGAAGCGGGCCTGTCCAGTACAGCATTGTCGTACTAGCAACAGAAAATTGTCCTTTTCGCACCGAGTAGCCCCTTTGTGGAATTAACTCCCTGCTAACGTGAAATTTGTACAAGATACTAACAGTTTTCAAGAATTTTCTTGATGAAATTCCAAATTCAAAGGACTTCGATGATTGATTGCCTGATTAGGCTCTCTGTAAATGTAATGAATGCGCAAATAAACACCTGTACTTTGAAATACTTTTCAAAAAGGGGACGCAAATAGGCCGTGAGGCCTAGGCTACTGAAAGCCAGTCCCTACTACTACTACTACTACTACTACTACTACTACTACTACTACTACTACTACTACAATCGTAGTCTGCAAGTTGACTGTCAAGATCACGTATCAGCAGAGGTGCTGTTTATTGGTCATAAATGCTTGAGAACCGATTGTCAGTACAACTGATTTGAGACAGAACCTGACCGAACAGGGAACCACAGTATTCCTAATTAGAATATTGAAGACAAAAAAAAAAAACAAAAAACGGTAGACACGTTCTCAGGTAGCCCCCCCCCCCCTCCCCCTCTCCCCCCTAGTCTATGTTTTAAAGAAGGTGCCTGTCACATCAGCGTTTGCTAGCGAAGCTGATGATCGTGAGTTCGAACCACTCGTGCTGTCGGATTTATAGGCTTGAAAACCCTGTCTGTCCACCCAGCAATAAATGGGTGGCCTACCCGATTCAGGTTAGGGAAAGTTAAAGCAGCGAAGGAGAGGGACTGGTTCCGAATTCCATCTTGCCGCACCCAACACTGCGAATTTCTAATATTTTACGCCCCTACGGCCGTTAGACTTCTTCTTCTCCTATTGACGACCAACATCATAATATTGATGATTCTGTCGTATACTTTAGGGGTTTGCGAAGGTTTGCGCTGTGTTTGTAAGACATAGTTTAGTTTTCAGCTTGGGGGGGGGGGGGGGGGGGGGGGGGGGGGGGGGGGGGGGGCGGGTAGGAGAAGATGGGGGATGGGGGCGTAGGAGGAGGGGAGATGGGGAAGGGGGAGGATGTTGTCGTTGGTGTTATTGGTGAGGGGCGAGTCTGGACCTAAAGACTATTCGACTTCACCTTCTTTTAACTCCCTTTAACAATTTGGCCATTACACTTTAACCTTTTTAAAAAGCCTTTTGATTGACGTTTACCTGGCATTCAGCCGGTTAAAATCTCAAAAAAAAAACCCTCCCAGTCAGTGTGTGTGTATGTGTGTGTGTGTGTGTGTGTGTGTGTGTGTGTGTGTGCGTGTGTGTGCGTGCGTGCGTGTGTGTGTGTGTGTGTGTGTGTGTGTGTGTGTGTGCGTGCGTGCGTGCGTGCACTTGCGTGCAAGCATGCGTGTGTCTGTGTGTGTGTTTTGTGTGCCCACCTGCGTGCATGCATCTCTGCATGCATGCATGTGTATGTGTGCGTGTGTGTGCGCGCGTCTGTGTGTGTGTGTGTGTGTGTGGGGGGGGGGGGGGGGGGGGGGGGACAGAGAGAGAGAGAGAGAGATACGGGGGCATGGGAGAGAGAGAACATACTGATGTTTAATTGCCTTTTAACTAACTTTCACTATAGCATTGTTGTTTAAATGATTTAACTGTATGTATTCATTCATGAAATCGTTTGTCACCTGCGTGAGAAATGGAGAATGAATGAAGGAAGTAAGGAAACTGAGTGAACGATATTGAACGATATTGACTGGATGACACGGGAAACGACTGAATGAAGCGCCAGCTGGCAGCTCTTCAGTCGGCACTACCCAGGTAGGCAGCCCATTGTGTAAACGAGTGTTGATTGTAAAGCGCTTAGAGCTTGGGCTCCAGCCGAGAATAGGCGCTATATAAGTATTCATTATTATTATCATTATTATTGTCCGTTCAAACATGCATCCTGTCACTTGTCAGTTTTCTAGATGTGGCTCAGCTTACTTTTTGTGTGATGTAGGTGTCAGATGGGGGGAAAAGAATGAAGAACTGGATACGTTTCTCTCAGCATACAACATCCAGATCATCCAGCGGTCCAAAGGTAAGGGAGCTAATTGATCCAAACGATTTATTTCTCTCAGCATACAACATTCAATCATCCAGCGGTCCAAAGGTAAGGGAGCTGATTGATTCAAACGATCTGTTTCTCTCAGTATACAACATCCAAATCATCCAGCGGTCCAAAGGTAAGGGAGCTGATTGATTCAAACGATCTGTTTCTCTCAGTATACAACATCCAAATCATCCAGCGGTCCAAAGGTAAGGGAGCTAATTGATCCAAACGATTTGTTTCTCTCAGCATACAACATTCAAATCATCCAGTGGTCAAAAGGCCAGGGAACTGACTGATTCAAACGATTTCATATGCATAAGCCGGTGTCTCCCTTCTTTAAATCTATCTCTCTGTCGGTCTGTCTATCTGTCCGTTCGTCCGTCTATCATTCAACACATATCTATCTGTCTGTCTGCCTGTCTCTCTGTCCGTCCGTCTGTCCGTTTGTCTTTCTATCTGTCTCTGTCTGTTTATCTATCTATCTATCTATCTATCTATCTATCTATCTATCTGTGTGTGTGTGTATGCGCGCGCGCGTGCGTGTGTGTGTGTGTGTGTGTGTGTGTGTGTGTGTGTGTGTACATAGGTGGGTTTTGTGTTCAGTGCTGATCTTATATACCGGCAATGACAAAATATGTCAGCTTTTGTTTTTCCTTAAACGGACTTTGTCAGAAGTTTATATTGCCGCTAGAAATTCACCAGTTTCATATGCGTATACTAATGTGGCTTTTATATGCTTGCCAGTGCACACGCACACACACACACACACACACACACACACACACACACACACACACACACACACACATGTGTACCAAGACCACTAGTTGTATGATCTATGAAGGTACAAATACTGATGAAAACAAAGGAGGGGGTGGGGGGAGGGGAGTATAATATCCAAACTTCTGTATCGTCGTTTTTGTCCATGTGATATTACTTTAGGAAATTGTAGCAAAATACTCCTTGAAACTGTGCAGTAGGTTGAAGCTGAACGATCATTTTAGACACCGCCACTTGGCAAATGTCGGGTGTTTCGTTCCAAAACTCATTCAGAACCTGTGTGGATCGCACCTGGTTGTCAATGGTAGCCTTGGCGGAGATTTATCCATTCAACTTGTACTTTAAAAGTGTTCAGAGTTGAATATACTACGTAAAAGTCACTGTAATAATAGTTCTTGCCTTCAAGATAAACTGCTTAATAACCTTTCGTATAATAAGGATTTCAATGTGCATATTAGATGAAGTGTATTGCATAGTCCAGTTGGTTACCTCATGTAATTTTTGCTTGCTTGTACTTTAATATTTAAATGTCAATTTGCTACTGATCAGACTCAGTATTTCTTTAATGTTGTTGAATGTACTGTGCAGTCCCAGTGGTTATTTGGTGGAATTCCTAGCTCCTACTTTACTGGCTTCTTTTTAAAGATGGTGACCAGTATTTTCAATGTTACTGTTTGATTGTTGGTTTCTGTTTCGTGCAGAATCACACCAGACTGAAAACACGTGAAATGGTCACAAATCCTCGCATGCATCAGCAGCTGTTAAGATCACATTATGAAGCGTTGACGGAAATCTTGACGTTTCATTCTGCTGTAAACTCACGCTTTTTATTTCGTTGTCTTGTTTGTTTACCTGTCTGCCATCTTGGGGGAAAACAAAACAACAACAACAACAAATAAACGCGAAGCCAGCTGTCATGCATTTGTGCATGTCAGGAATAGACAAGCATGGAACTGCGTGCAGTGCACTGCTACTTGTCCTGTGCTTTCGAAACAGTGTCCTCTTTTTTGTTTTGTTTTATTTTGTCCCCATCAAATTGGAACCTAGCTGTTCTGACTCTGCAAAAGGCAGGCCTTGACCCACACAAACATACGTGCACTCTTACATACTACAAACTGTAACTTGCCTTAAGAGGAAATGTTGATATATGGAGCCACCAGATCTAACGTTTATTTAGTGGCTCAATATGTCAAGATATTAATTTTCTTTAATCTTTCAGCTTACATCTGCTATGATAATATTTTGAAACTTACCTTAGGTTGATGTTACAAGTGAGCTGAGCTGATTGTGCCAAATCTCGCCAAAGTTTTTACTAATGAAATAGTGGAAATGAAGCCTACAATAATCGATTTTGCATCAGTACAGTGGTGGATGATTAGCTCGTTCAAAACGCTAAAAAGCAGCCATAAAAAAATTGCTAATATGATAAGTACCGCAATTTTAGGCTACTAGTTACGATTGACACGTGCCTCGCCTTCTCCGCCAGAGATCTGCCCTTTTGATGAGATTTGCCATTTCCCGAGGGGAAAACTACCCCCAATGGACGGAAGTGACAACGACGGCTTGGGAAACGTCTTAGGCAATGATGACATTTGCTCCGGGCCAAAGATGGTTGAAGATGAGGCTGTGGTCGCCCTCCTTCAAAAGAAACTCAAGGGAGGCAATCCTGCCAGTGGAAGTCGTCATTTTGTGCTGATAGCCGGAAACAACCATCCAGCATCAACGCTATCCGTGACATCATCAACAGGTTGCGGAAGAGGCGACGTAAGCAGGTTTCAGATGTTTAGGGAAAATATTTATACAGTTGTTCACTCTGAGTAATTCAGGTACTCGGAGGACAGGTGTGAGCAGGGTAAAAATTGTGCTGAAAGACTGATTTTAAGTCCAGCATCATGCAAAGAGAGAGAGAGAGAGAGAGAGAGAGAGAGAGAGAGAGAGATGTGAGCAAACTGAAAACCATATTGGGATCGAAATACTTATACTCTGGTTCAAGGCAAGAAAAAGGGAGGGGGGAAGAAGAAGAGAGAGGAACTGGTTGTGTGTTTGGTGTGTGTGTGTGTGTGTGTGTGTGTGTGTGTGTGAGAGAGAGAGAGAGAGAGAGAGAGGGGGGGGGGGGGGGGGGAGAAATCTGTCCTCAACCTGTCCGTGTGTGTGTGTGTGTGTGTGTGTGTGTGTGTGTGTAGCTTGATCTCTCTCTCTCTCTCTCTCTCTCTCTCTCTCTCTCTCTCTCTCTCTCTCTCTCTCTCTCTGGGTGTGAAATGTGCGCATGTATGCGTACACACACGCTCGTAAACATACATACGAACGCCCCGCACCCCCCCCCCCCCCCCCCCCCCCAACACACACACACACACACACACACGCGCGCACACGCACACACAGAGAAAGCTTAGGGCACAAATTCACTTGTCGATAACATTTTTAATTCAAACTGTAAAAGTACTTTGATTTGATTTCCCGACTGACTGAGAGTTGCAAAGGCAATTCGCTCAGTGCTGCGAAACGAAAAGTATTCGTGGCTTATAGCACATTTGTGGCTGAAAGTCAAAGCCTAGGTCATCATCTTCTTCACTGAACACATGATGAACTCAGGCACAACAATAAATCAGTGTCAAACGGAAAAAATACCCTGACCCACACTCTTATTCCTCCTCTCCCCATTTTTGCTTGAATGTATTGTATTCCTATTCATTTTTCACACAAAAGTTCAACTTGAAACGCACACAAGTTAACTTGGCCACACAAACGGGGCATCAGGAGCACACCACGCATTATAGACTTATGGTAGATAAAAGGTTAAGCATAAAATTCGAGTCAACTCTCACTGATCTTCACAGCGAAGATTTCTGCACACAGCATCACCAGTTCTTCACTGATGGCGGGCATCTTTCCTTTGTCCCCCCCCCCCCCCCAACACACACACACACACACACACACACACACACACACCTCCCCCGCCTTTCTTTTTTCTTCATTTACATAGTGAGCCATTTTAGTTTTATCATTGGCAATTGTAATACTGAAAACAAACAATAACTCAGATTTAAAGGTCTCACTGTGAAAGACATGAGAAGATGTTAGAGTCCTTGTAAGTAGGCCCTATAACTAGAACACAGTTGATGGAGCAAGGTAGGCCAGTTATGTGGCGAGGCCTGTACTTCTGCAGAGAAAACTATTTTACCCAAATGTAGAAAGAGAATTTTGCTTCCTCCGGAGTAAAAAATTTTCGTACGAGTGTAGACAAATGGGCAAGTAACTTGGCCACGACACACATGTTGATCTTGACTGTTCTATCTTCGAACGGATAATAAAATGAGTTTCTTCTAACAAAATGAGATTCAAACAGAATACACCACTGCCAGCCTAGTCAAATTTTTTCTCCCAAAACCGATTATCCTTGAGCCCATGAAGAGTCAGTCCAGGAATTTACGTCCCTTGCAAATATCTGCTCATGCGTATACATCAAAACTGTCTTTATGCCGGTAATTGTCGGAAAACGCCGTGTCCCGTTTTACCCCAGCGACCCTTAATGTCCTATCTTTCCCTACTTTTATCAAAGACGTATTAGGTGAATAATGACAATGATAATGATGATGTGGATTACAATAGCGATGACCATAATACTGCAAATCTGGATGCCCCAGAGAGACGGCATGGGAAGAAGGTGCCCATGTCACGGAACAAACAGGTCCTTTGCTTTTGCCGACAACGCCGCTACATGGAGCTGTACCTATGGTACGCTGGCAGAGGGGAGGAGGAGGTGGAGTGTAGGTAAAGTAATGTTGTCTTAACGTATGCGCGCACGCATATGCACGCACACACACACACACGCACGCACGCACGCACGCACGCACACACGCACGCATGCACACACGCACGCACGCAAGCACGCACGCACGCATACACGCACGCACGCACGCACCTGATCATTATTTTTTTTAATCTCTTCATTTCTATTCGTGTGTGTGTGTGTGTGTGTGTGTGTGTGTGTGTGTGTGTGTGCATTGAAATGAGTCGTTCTCAAATGTGCGCTGATGGAGACCAGACACGCATACAAACTAAAAGTTCCCCAGAAATGGGATATGTCCTACATTCCAGACAGAAGTACGGCGACACTAGCAAAGGATTACACCCCAAAATGTGTTACTTCCTTTATACTGTAGACGAACGCACTACTCCCGGTTACCTGAGAGGACCGCAGAAGAAACGAACAAGAAAGGTAAGCCCTGTTGTATGTCGCTGGTTTCATGCACCTATTGCACGAGAGTTTACAGAATCCGGAAAATTATATAGATCGAGGCATTGCTATTATCTTATACATAAATGCGAACATTTCATGAAGTGTTCAAATAGGGGATAGGGATTTTTGTGCCTGCGTCGTGTTAAAACTGTTGCGCACATCGGTCTGCAGTTAAGTGTGCGTGATCTTGTTACTCAGTTGAGGCCAGAATCTAACTTTCCGAACGTGAACACTCTGCAGATCAGAGCAATTAGCGCTAATGAATTAATCAGTCAACTGTGCTATGACGGACAATAATGGCAGTATGAAAGGCTCGTTTTACTAGACACACGACAAGCAAGCAAGCAAGCGGAATCGCACTCGTGCAAGACAATACCATTTTAAGTTAAGGCAGAATTTTGCATTGGCGCATGCGCATGCGTTGTGTGAGAGAAGAGAAAGCTCAAAATGAAAAGGCGGGGGGGGGGGGGGGGGGGGGGGCGGGAGGAGGGAGGTGGAGGGGGCAGCAAGACTGTTGCTGCAGCAGTGTTGTGGATGGAGGGGGGGGGGGGGGGGTGCAATGATGGAGAAGGGTGTTATGAACAGGCCAAAACCAGGCAGTTATTTGACTAGTGTACACACCTACCCTGGCAGAAGAAGCTGGGGATTGTTCATTCAATTTGTTGTAGCCAGGGCGAAGCATGGGTTATATACTGATTTATTGATAGGGGACAGAGATGAAAAACACAGTTTAAAGAACCCAGTCTTTGGATCAGTTTCTTTCTGTTGAAAATCCACTCGACCCGCAATACAGACAGCGTAAATGTCGTCTGAAACAGACAGCGGTCAGACAGCAATTTTTTTTTTTTTTTTTTTTTTTGAATCATGTACCACCGTTAACTATTTTCCTCTCGCTCCTTAGGAAATAATGTCGTTTGATTGGTGCATGGCATGAAAGAAATTCTCATGCTCCAACACCTGCATTATGAATCGGATTCTCTCTCTCTCTCTCTCTCTCTCTCTCTCTCTCTCTCTCTCTCTCTCTTTCTCTCTCTCTCTCTCTCATTTATGTGTGGTTGTGGTTGTTGTGCTTTCCATGACTCACGCTCTCAGGCCTGAGTATACTTAGATTCATAGCTAGATACATACCTGTACAAATCTAGCTGATTTCGACGACTCAAGTCTTCTGACAGCCCTCAGCATTGTCATTTCCTGGTCTTTCAATTAAGATGTAGCTGTGCATTTTTCTTGGATCTATCGTGCAGTTGTTGCCTGTCCCATACCAGAATAGGAACGAAGAGATTAAAAGAAATAATGATCACGTGTGTGTGTGTGTTGTGTGTGTGTGTGTGTGTGTGTGTGTGTGTGTGTGTGTGTGTGTGAGAGAGAGAGAGAGAGAGAGGGGGGGGGGGGGGATACATTCAATTTCCTGTGTTCACGTGCACGTCTAGGAGTTATAGACAGGCGACAACGCATTGTCGCTGTGTCCAGACGTTACCGTCGTCATCTTCGTCTGGCTATTATTCATCGCCATCACAACCACCACCACAATTGTCACAGACAGTTTACCGCTGTCATCACTACAAGGTCATTATCACTGTTAACATCGCCGACATCATCAGACGTAAGCACAGTCAAAATCGTCCCGTTGTCGTAGATGACCCAGCCACCATCACAATCACCGTAGTTTGTAGTAATAGCATCATCAGTCACCGTCATCAGATCGTTATCCCCAGGAGCGACACCATTTTCGTCATGACTAGCATAGTCAGTACTTTCGATGTAGATCACCGCCACTGTCATCATCACTACCGCCAACAAAGCAAAGCGCAGGTTCGCACATCGTCACACTAGCATGGCAAGCATCTTCATCATCTTCATCATGACGACCCCACCTCTCTTGATGCTGATACATCATCATCATCACCACTATCACCCTCCACTTGTACAGCATCACCTCATCCATATCATGACCACCACCACAGTTTCTCTTTATCATCGTCTCCCGCAGGTCAAGACTCCCGGGCCTGGTTCAGGATGAGGCCAGGTCGCTGCTGCTGCCCAGATTCTCTGACTACTACCAGTACTTCGGCTCCCTGACCTCCCCGCCCTGCTCTGAGGTCGTCAACTGGATCGTCATGAAGCAGCCTCTCAAGATCACCACACAACAGTCACACACACACACACACACACACACACACACACACACACACACACACACACACACACAGATACCATACCATTTTTCAGAGCCAGTATCAACACACCGCTTAATCCGGCTACCCCTTCACATTCACACCCAGGCTTTTCCCCCGCTGCTACCCAGCACCGGAAATCTGCGCGGGAACAGTCAGTGTCAAGTTGTCATGTGGCAACCCACCGGAGAAGACACTGCACTGCCGCTGAATTACTAAGGAGGTGTTCAGTGGCGCCTGTTCTGATCCAGACTACGCAGGACACCACGCACTAGGCTCCCTGCTGCTGACGACACCGAATGCATAGTTGTGGCGACAGTGTGAGAAAACGTCACCCTCCGGAGGGTGTCTTCAAGGTTGTCCAGCGACAGTCCCACACTGTTTTTACTCTGTACGCTTGTGGACAGTCCCCATGACCTTGACCCTACCGGCGACCTCGACACGAACTGATCAAGGGTTTGGATGCAGAGAAGAAATCGAAAACTGAGGTCTCCGTAACTAGACTGTGTGGTCCTGGTCTTCCCATTTGAGCCCATAGCTAACGCAGCTCCGAGTACGGGGCCGGTCTGGGGTTGAAAAAAAATCCACAAGAAAAAACGCCCTGCGCCATGGCTGGTTGATGCTTAAAACTCTGAAAGCGCTTATGGCTATTTATAGACTAGGCATAATACATATTCATACTCATTATCTATCATTATTACGACTTTTGAAGTTTTTTTTTCTTTCTGTTTTGCTTTTTCGTTATTTCTTTTCTTTTTTTTTTTTTTCTTTTTTCCCTTCCTTCCTTCTTCTTTCTTTCTTTCCAAACAAGAATGTGCTGGCCAAAGTGATTTCAGACTTTGCTTTTCTTCAAAGTGATCCCTTCCCCCTTCCCCTTCTCTGTCCCTGTGGTTAAAAATGAAGAGAGAGAGAGAGAGAGAGAGAGAGAGAGAGAGAGATTGGACTTCCTCTTGAGTCCCTCCTCTCCCTCCAACACGCGTGAGATAAAAGTGGGTGCGCGCGCTCGTGTGTGTGAGTGTGTGTGTGTATGTCAAACTTCTTTTTCTTTCACTCCAGCTGACTGCACTGCACCAGCTTCAGTCTCGAGAGGCCGGCACCCCGCTGAGAGCGTCCGTAATGTGCGTCCAACTGTGCCCCTCAACGGACGTCTGGTCACCGCTAACGGACCTTCCTGCTGACCTGCCGTACGTCTCCAGCCTCCAGGCTCCATCCCCCACCCTCTCCTCTCCCCTCTCTCTCTCTCTCTCTCTCTCTCTCTCTCTCTCTCTCTCACACACACACACACGCGCGCGCGCGCACGCACGCACGCACACAACACACAACGCACACACACACACACACACACACACACACACACACACACACACACACACACACACACACCACGCACGCACTCACGCACGCACGCACGCACGCACGCACGCACGCACGCACGCACACACACACACACACACACACACACACACACACACACACACACGTAGATGTTCCAGCTAAGGGCAAACACAAACACGCGCTGGCATGCAATATGACCCTTCTGTGTAACAAAAACGAAAGAAATGTTGATTGATTTTAGAAAGAATCCAAAAGCTGTACCACCACTTTTTATCAAAGGGTGCTGAAGTAGAACGTGTTGAATCATACAAATATTTAGGAACTTTTATAGATAATAAGCTGAATTTTAAATCCCATGTTGAGTATGTCCACAAAAAATGTCAAACCAGAT
>JADBJO010000167.1:702500-710000 GCA_016801955.1 Conus betulinus
AGAGAGAAGAAAAAAGGAAGAAAAGGTAGAAATCCGTTGCCAGTCTGTGGAGATCGTACAGCAAGCACTGATGACGTGCAGACATGACCCCTCCATCTGTTGTGGTTTTGTCCAGTCCTCTTAGAGCTGGTGAAGGAAAAAGGACAGGGCTAGCCACTCTCCCTGAAGTCCCTCTCCTGCCTTCCCCGTCGTCCTCTTTGTCCTATCTGGCCCTGGGCAGGATCCTGGCGAGGACGGCTGCTCTTAGAACCTGCCCCAGCCTCCTCACCTTCCTCTTCTCGACACAGGTGACCAGATCATCGTCTGGTCTGCTCGTTCTTCCTTGTAATCCCAAATGAGATGATGTTTTCAACCGCGCCCACTAATTTGTTTGTTGTGGCATTGTCCGGGCCCTAGTACCAACTAGACGGGAACAAATCAAAATAACAGCCACTGTGTGGTGACCCTGGCCTTGCTAATTACGAACACGAACGCATACTGAAGCATGGCCATGATTTCCATGCTGTGCAGAAGGGGACTGATAAGCTGGACGAAAATCGGGGGATCAGTCTTTGTTGTTGTTGTTGTGCACTCGATTTATTTTTTGAAATGTGAAAAGTGTTCCTCATTTTCTTGTGTGTGTGTGTGTGTGTGTGTGTGTGCGCGCGCGTGTGTGTGTGTGTGTGTGTGTTTCATTTTACTCAAACAAAAATTGCATGTCTTACATTAAATCAGTAATTTTAGAAATGTACCTTGAAACGATTTTTTTCCCAATCAATCCAGTGCCTACTTCCAGTGCTGGCTGGGTCAGTTAGTGCCACAACTTGTCTTTTCCTTTCAGTGTGATTACAGCAGAAGATCCCACAGTACCAATTTTACCACATTATGTTCAAAAATAGTAACTGGCTCCATAGTGAATCCATTAGACGTTGATGCGGATCAAGATGAACTGGTGTATTTGGGATCCTTTCAGTAAAATGATCACAAATTTTCCACTGAACATGGAGACTGTAAAGTCACTGTTTACGAATTAGTATGTATCTATAGAACAATACGTGTTCATGGAATATCAAAACTTTCTAGCAATATGAACGTTAAAAATTTCGGATTTCCCATACCTGGTGAACAGATGCATTGGCAATAACTCTTTCAATCCGTATCTACGGTTGTTACTTCCCCTGACGGCGATCAAATTGAGGATCTCGAATCCTTTCGAGCTTGGAGGAGGTCTTTCGCCCTCTGAGAGAACCTGTAGATTTAAATTGAAGCTTAATTTGAAGTGATGGCAGTAATGCGAAGAGAGAGTTGATCGTACGGTGACATCTCAGCTCCAGGGCTGGAGAAACTTTTGTGAGTGTCTAAGAATTATGCCGTACAGCATACTGTTTTGCAATTGCCTGCACTTTTATGACCAGGACATTAGTTTTTTTGTTGTTTTTTTTTTTCCTGGGGATCAATATCGACAGAAAGAAGCACAATAAGAGTGACTGAGTTTACTTACTGTTTGACGTAGCGTTGTAAACGGAGGTGACGAGTACTTTGAAGTCTCCGTACATACTGCTTATGCCTCTGTTGGTCAGCACTATGGTCACCTTGTCTCCCACCGTGCGGTAGATCTTACTGGGGGCTGTCGTTCCGCATACACCGTGCGACGCTACAAGCACACAAGTACACAGTTCTGTGGCCTCTTTAGGATAGCTCTTTTTTTTTGGCTTTGTTCGTGTATTTCTTTTTTTTTTTTTTTTTTTTTCCCGAGTGCGTTCCCATTTGCAGAATTACATACACTAAGTTTTAGAATCTACAAGGCTATATGACATTGATAATGGTGTCGTGAGAAGCAAAAATTGCTTGGGTAAAGGAGGTACTTTTGCCTAATGGAATGCAGGAAAATCAATCAAATGACAGAGAATTATTCCAGACAACGAGAGGTAGAATATCAATCCAGATAGAAGAACGAAAACTAGACAGCGAACAGCCGAGAATTATTTCGGATACCGAGAGGTCATGGTAGATAATTATTGAAGATATCTAATTCTAGACATTGAGAGGAAGAAAATCGACTAGACATAGAGAAAATAGAGAACCACTGTAGTCGTTTAGAGGTAGAGATTCATTCTAGACATCGAAACGCACTTCTAGACATCGAAACGCAGAGGATCATTTCATATTTACTATAGGCAAAGGATTATTCTCGATATTAAAATGTAGATCATCATTCCAGACAAAGATGGGTAGACATCGAGAGACAGCGATTCGATGTAGGTTTGTAGAAGATTATCCTCAACATCAAGAAGGAGAAATTGTTCCAGACAACTAATGGCAGATAACCAGTGTACACACTGAAAGATTTAGGGTTTATCCAGACATTCAGAGGAAAGGAATTATTCTTAGTAACGAAACTGAAAGGTGCAGAACAATTCCAGACATTGAGAGAGAAAAAAAAAAAAAAATCATTTCAAACAGAGAGAGGCAGAGAATCGTTCTAAGCGACGAGAGAAGCAGAACTTTCAGATATTGAGAGGCAGAAAAAATTATTCCAGATAACAGCGGTCCGGTTGGCCAAGTGGATACGATATTATTGTCATGATCTAAGGGTCTTGGGTTCACTTCCCACTTGAGACATTCAGATCATTGGAAATGTGCTCTTCAGAGTAAGCATTTGTGCAGACTCCGTCTTCCCTGCACGTCTTTCATACAAAATTTTATACGAGCTCCTGTTTTTGTTTGAACGTGTGCATTTAGAAAACACTACACAAACACGCACGCTCGCGCGCGCGCGTGCACACACACACACACACACACACACACACACACACACACACACACACACACACACACAAGAAGTTTTCTTCAGCGCACCAAACTATTTACTTAAAAAGTTGCAAAGCATAGACTGCAAGGCTTTTAGACTCGCACTAGGTGTTCCATTTCATGCCAGTGCATCAGGAACGTATTACGAAGCCGGAGTTCTGCCCCTTGACGACCATAGAAACTTGGCCTGTGCTAAATTCATCCTACGTAGTTCATCTGTTCAGAACTCAAGCAAAGATGAATTAGCTTTACGATCAGATATCCATTTCCCGAAGCGAGCTAGATTTATTAAATCTAATACAACCATAATGACATACTCCTCAAAACTATTGAAAGACGCTGAGACTGATCCCAGGAATATTGCTGATCGTTTTCCTGTATCCCCGATTCCAAATTGGCACACACCGCATGTTTATGATTATAAGTATACTGATCTACAAAAGAATGTTAACAATAATATATTGTCCTCTCTTGCCAAATCTCATATCGATAGTAATTATTCACATCACCTTAAAGTTTTCACCGATGGATCACTTTTAAATGAACAAGCTGGAAGTGGTTTTGTTATTCCTACCCTAAAAGTTGAAAAATCTTTTCATCTCGGAAAGGGGTATTCTATCTTCACAGCTGAGCTGGTGGCAATTCTAATGGCGCTTAACTTTCTTGTTGATACTCCACTTACTATCTACAAAGCACTTTTCTGTGTGGATTCTAAGTCTGTCCTACAAGGCCTTGAATCTATTGCTGTAAAAAATCGAGGTGAGGAGGTGATCTTAGAAATAAAACATCTTGTCAGTATTCTTATATCAAGAGGTACAACAGTTGATTTTTGCTGGATTCCGTCTCACTGTGGGATTTCTGGTAATGAATGGGCTGACCGGGCTGCCAGAAAAGGAGCACGAAAGTCCGATGAATGCATAGAAATCAACATTCCTCTGTGTTTATACGAAGGATATGGTCTCTTTAAAAAGACGTGTACTGAAAAGGTTTATGAAGCTTACAAAAACTTGGTTCTTACTAAAATACATCTACCTCACTCCAACTTGCTCTGCTGTGAAAAATCCCAGTCAGCTACTTTTTCTTCTAGCAATGCGGCTAAAATTGGAAAGATCACCTATCAATCGGCCAACGTAAACGTTCTTGAAAAAAATAACCGAAAACTTGAATCCCTGTTTTACAGGCTTAAGCTAAACGCTTTCCGTACAAAATTTCGCAAAAATCTAAATTGCATCTGCGGAGCAGTTGAAAGTTTCACAACCCAGCATCTTCTTTTCTTTTCTACTGCGCATATTTCAAAAAGGAAAATCCTGACTGCCTGCGACTTGATGGCACGTGTATTTTCCAGAACATGCCAGGTCTTGTTTCTTTTGTTAAGTCCTTGATGATTAGTCCAGTGGGCTCTTTTTTTGTAACAAGTGTTCCGACAGATATGAGCGCTTAACACTTTGGTTATACCAGATATCCTGTGTACTCCTTTATGTTTTAATACTTGCTTTGGGCTAATGTTAATTGTAAAGAATTTTTGTATGAATCACTATATATAGCTAACTGGTTGTCACAAATCTCTTATCGGTCCATCAACACACACACACGCGCGCACACACACACTCGTACACACACGCACGCACACACACACACACACACACACACACACACACACACACACACACACACACACACACCACGCACACACACACACACCACATGCATATACACGCGTGAGCGCGCGCGCATGCATGCATACACACGCTACTTCCCTAACTCTGTCTAAAAATCACTTTATGTGAATAGACGTTAAATTGAAGAACGAACGAACACACACACACACACACACACACACCACACACACACACACACACACACACACACACGTTAAATCCCATTCCCATCCATTTTAAAAGAGTAAGCCTCCTGTGCCTCTTAGGCAGATGACACAACAGCAACAAAACCAACAACAACAACAACAGCAAACCCCACAATCGCCAACAGCAACAACCACAAGCGCACTGTTTCGTGTTCAGATGTCACCCCTTGGACGGAAGGTGGCTACTTTAACCTAATCTGAACGGACGGCTGAACGTGCACCGAGATACGCATTCTGACCATCAAAATTTGTGTGTCTATTGACCTTCCTGGTGACAGTATGATGACTTTCATTAGTACCTATCTTCTGTTTAGACGTGAAACGTGCATGTCTATTGGGCTTCCTGGTGAGAATATTTTGACTTTTATTATTATCTATCTTCTGTTCAGCCATAAATCTAGCATGCCTATTGCCCTTCCTGTTCAAAATATCATGCCTTATTATCGTTCTTCTGTTTAGACGTAAAACTTGCATGTTTATTGGCCTTCCAGGTGAAAATATTATGACTTTCATTATCATCTATCTACTGTTCAAACGTAAAATTTGCAGGTTTATTGATATTGGTGAAAATGTTATGTCTTTTGTTAGTATCGATAAATTGTTTAGACGAAAGTTCTTTGATTTCAAAATTTGAGAAACGAGTAAACAAGCAAAACAAGGTTTAAAATTTTCTGTATGACGTTGGTGTAAACACACCCGTAATTTAGGAAAGTTTGGGCGTGTGTACACCCACACTGTACAGAAAAGGAAACCCATCATTTTTGCTCTTTATAAGAAGTATTGGCGTGCACATACCCACATCATTCAAAAACGAATTATCACTATGTGTCCTATGTTACAGTGTATGGCCGTATGTACATCCACATCATTCAGAAGTTTATTATCAGTGTGTGTTTTTTGTTACAATGCATGGATGTGTATACATCCACGTCATTCAGAAATGAATCATCACTGTGTGTCCTATGTTACAGTGCGTGGCCGTATGTATATCTACATCATTCAGAAATTAATTATCACTATGTGTCCTATGCTACATACATGGCGTGTGTGTACATCCACACCATTAAGAAATAAATTGCCACTATGAGTCCTATGTTACAATGCATGGGGTTGTGCACACCAACATCATTCACAAATGTATAATCACTGTGTGTCCTGTATTACAACGCATAGATGTATACACACCCAAATAGTGAAGAACATAATGTTTTTTTTTTCCTCTCATATAAAAAGGTTAATGATCACATACGCACAAAATGTCACCAATAATGACACATCGGAGTTTCAGACTAAAATATGGTTAGAAAGAAGAAAGAAAGAAAGAAAAGAAGCTTCCAGGCGAGGTGGCAGCACTCACGGGTCAGAAAGGTGCCTCCTTCCTGAATGACAATGGCCCCAGCGGAGCAGTCCTGGTTGCCGGCCGTGTCCAGGAGAAGGACCTGCACCTGGACCTGTTTGGAAGTGTCCCGGTTCTGGATGGGCATGATGCAGGAGTAGGCTGCAGGGATGATGGAGCGGACGTCAGAGTACCTCAGGATGAAGTCTGTGCCGAATCTGAAGAGTCCCCCGGGCCCGCAGTGGTTCTCTATGTAGACTGCGCCATAGGGTTGGTCAAAGATTCACATGTAGATTCAATACGTTGGGGGTGTGGTTTGTTTTTTTCGTTCGGTAGGTTTTATGTAATTCGGTGGTTGGGTTTTGTTTGTTGTTGTTGTTGTTGTATTGTTTAGTGTTTGCTTTTTTTGCTTGTGTTTGTTTTTTTGTGTTTTTTGTTTTTTATTTATTTTTTTGTTTTGTTTTTTTTTTTTCTTGTGAGACAGACCTACGCGAATAACCATTTACACATACAAACGCGCACGCGCACACACGCGCACAAATACTGAGAGAGACAGAGAGAGAGAGAGAGGGGGCAAACATTTTTTTATGAATACCATAACCCCTTAGAAGGGTTTTAATACATATCAAACATCGCAGTTCAACTCATTTAACTAGCTTAACACATGATTTGTTATCTTCACACAGCACTTCGCATTCTGAATGCTTTATACAAATACAAAGCAAACTGTTTAATGGTGTTTTCATTCGATAATGCCATTAACTTAATCAGTTTGAAGAAACAAGCTTTTCTTAAATACTTGGGTAGGATTATTGCTATTTAACAACTTATAGTTCGTGACAGAAAGGAACAAATGAACTTCGTGTTCATCATCTTCGTGACAGAGTGGACATGTAGAATCGCGATCATTCACAGGGCCTGTAAAGGTTAGAATATACAAATATCCAATACACCCTATCTGATTTTGTGACAATACGTTTGATATGTCTGTTAATCTGCTTAGATAAGTACCTGGAATACAATGTGCAGGACTTTACTCTGTAACTATCAAATCGGTGACTGTCATCAACATGGAAATTCCATTTTTGCAAGTTGCAATCGATTAATTTTTTGCCGAAAAACGCACGGATAAAACGATGCATGTCATTTACACCCTGACTCTCTCACACCAAGCCAAAACCAAATTCATACAATTTCAACCTTACTCTAGAAGCTCAATTGCTCTTACCCCTAGGTCTAGTTGTACTAACCCTTTATACGCTTTATGTGGTAATCTGCCAGTGGACATCGGGTTATTTATCATTTATTTATTTATTTTTATTTATTATTTTATTTATTTATTTACTCATTTATTTATTTATTTTTGCCAGTAACGAACGCATCTACCCACCGAAATTAAATGAACTGGATAGCTCCCCACAGTCTCGGTTATTTGGTGTTTGTATTCAAACTCAGTGAAACTTCAGCGATGAAAGTAAATGATGCAAAAAGTGCATATACCGAAGAAGTA
>JADBJO010000167.1:715000-732500 GCA_016801955.1 Conus betulinus
TTGAACCAAAGATCCAGAGGAAAGAAGATCGGTATTTCCTCGTCTCGTTTTCCACTACTCGTCTTTGTCGGAGTCACGTTCAATCGCGCAGATAATTAACCACTTCCGCGAGTGAACATTGTTCAGTGTGCCGAGCCGCCTTCTCCAGGTATGTTGGCTTCTTTCCATGCGCTTGTCAGCGAGGTCGGCCTGCTGCCTGCCTGTAGCCTTTGCTTAGCCACAAAAATATCGTGTGTGGGTTTCACTGTTGGTAGTTTGACACTATCCGCTGTGAAGTGTGGTACAGGGAGAGTCAAACCACGAACAGTTGGCAGACTGACAACCTATCAAATTAACAGGAAGTGGCGAATGCCTCCAAAGTGTGCAGTGCAACTCCAACCAACAACAAGGGGATAATACTGATCCTGACCACCTACATCTCTGGCTGAGCCAAGTAGGGGGTGGCCCTTGGGATTAGATATACCTAGCAATGCGCAGAAAGTTGATAGAAGGCATCGAATGGTGTAACCCGGCACATGTAGATAAAACTTTTCAAAAAAAAAAAATGCATGTCGTAAGAGGCGACTAAGGCAGGACCACCTCGCCCGGAGGATAAAGGGGTTTGCGTAGGGCTAACTACCTACCTGTGAAAAAAAAAAAGACCAGTTACAGAAGCATCGACGACAACGAACGAAAAAAAAATTCACCTGGGCAAGAAAGGGTCTTCATCCTGGAGACTTGTGACGCGGTGCAGTGAAAGCCGCTGAGGCGGAGCTGAAGCAACTAGGGACCAACTGGACTGGAAATGGCCAGAGCAGCCCACAACAGAGTGCGATGGCGAAGGGTCGTCGGTGGACTATGCTCCACCGGGAGCGACGGGCATAATGAATGAAGTAAATATTTCTCCCATTTACGCAGTCTGGATCTGCCTTGCGTAGGAGAAAAAAAAGCATCTGTCTAGGATGTCTGTATGGGGGAAAACCACATGTCATGTGGATTGGTTCTATAGACCAAAGGTATCATACACAAGAAGAATGCAAGTAGAAGTCAAAGCATACAGAAAAAAACTCAAAAATTGTTTCCATTTCAAAAACGTGCGTTAATGCAGTAAGATGCAATGCACTGATATGCAACGGGGAACAAACCAGTGCATTTACGCGTAATACTACAATGCACAGTTGTGCACAAGGACAGAGACAAATACACTGCAGCGAAAATCAACACAACCAACAATGAACAACTAAGCATCGCAAAGTTATATAGTACGATGTATATTGTAACACAATACTAATCGGTATAATACAGTTCGTTTTCTCTGCCACAATCCCCTGCCACAGCAAAAATTTAAAAGGAAAAGGAAAGAAAGAAACACTCGAAATCCAAGGACCATTTATGCCAATTAGTGCTACAGAAAATCTTATAGAACAAGAAGAGTTTAAGAGTGGGTCTGAGCCAAAAGAAAGCAGAAAATCGACTGAAATAATTTCTTTATATTAAAAGAAATGGGGATGATTTTTTTTTTCAGACAGATGTATGAACAAGGTTCGTCCACATGATGCAGCATCTCAAAATCCAATATAAAATGACACAAAATTGAAAAGCATCTTACCTAAGTAAACATGAACATGGTGCCTTCATAGCTTAATAATAACCTGCTATAAGCTACTTTAAAAAACAAACAAACAAACAAAAAAACAAAAAACACCTTTCAAATGTCTCACACACACAAATTTTCAATGGAGAACTTCTTGTTGTGGATATTACTTTTGTCCGTTCATGTTTGGTAGTGTATACAGACTTTTTTTTTTTTTTCATTTTTTATTCATGACTTGTCTAAATGTCTTCATATTAACTATTCACGCATGCATATAAGCACGTATACGTATTTGTGTATGTACGTAGCATTATATGGCATTTGAAATTCAAATGATGTTACGCTTTCTTTTGTGTGCGAAGACAAAGATTTGTTGTTGTTGTTGTTGTTGTTGTTGTTGTTTTTAATTTGAAAATGCATTTGAATGGCACAAAAACCATGCAATGCCATGCCACACAATACAATGTTAGATAGAAAAAAGATAGATATTTGATAGATAGATAGATAGATAGATAGATAGATAGATAGATAGATAGATAGATAGATAGATAGATAGATAGAGTGCGAGCGTGTGTGCGTGTGTGTGTGTGTGTGTACGCGCGCGCGCGCGCGCGTTCGCGCGCGCGTGTGCACGTGTCTGTGTGTGTACAAAACGCAATACCAGGCGACGACGCATCATCAGTTGTCAAGAAACGTCTCATGATCATCCATATAATTCAACATTCCATACAACAACACATAATGAACATCCACTGAAAAAAAAAAAAAAAAAAAAAAAAAAAAGCGTGTTCAATAGATGTTCATGACTGAAGGTTATACAGGCTTTCCATCGATCACAAACACGCAAATCATTGATGCGATCCATTCGTGTGTGTCTGGATGGCTGTCACGTTCAATCGCGCAGATAATTAACCACTTTCGCGGGTGAACATTGCATGTATGTATGATCGCATGCATGCATGCATGCATATAATGCGTATGTTTGTATGTATGTATGTATGTAAGTGTGTATGTATGTATATATGTATGTATATATATATATATGAATCTATGAATGAATGTATGTATGTATGTACGTATGTATATGCACGTATGTTTGTAGTAGGTATGATTATTTGGCATTTGGAATTCTATTGACGTTATGCTTTCGTTTTGTGCGTGATGAAAAACAAAAAAAAAAGTTACTCTAACACATTGTAAACCATACAGTGTTGTAACGTGCAGTCCAGTATGACCCAACGTGTAACTAACACATTATAATACCATACTGTGACCCAACGTGTAACTAACACACTGTAATACCATACAGTGTGTAACTAAACATTGTAATATCATACAGTGTTGTAACGTGCAGTCCATTATGACCCAACGTGTAACTAACACACTGTAATACCATACAGTGACCCAACGTGTAACTAACACATTGTCGTATCATACAGTTTTTTGTACGTGCAGTCCATTATGACCCTGCGTGTAACTAACACACTGTAATACCATACAGACCCAACGTGTAACTAACACACTGTAATATCATACAGTGTTGTAACGTGCAGTCCGTTATGACCCAGCGTGTAACTAACACACTGATATATCATACAGTGACCCAACGTGTAGCTAACACATTGTCATATCATACAGAGTTGTGACGTGCAGTCCATTATGACCCAACGTGTAGCTAACACATTGTCATATCATACAGTGTTGTGACGTGCAGTCCATTATGACCCACGTGTAGCTAACACATTGTCATATCATACAGTGTTGTGACGTGTGCAGTCCATTATGACCCAACGTGTAGCTAACACATTGTCATATCATACAGTGTTGTGACGTGCAGTCCATTATGACCCAACGTGTAGCTAACACATTGTCATATCATACAGTGTTGTGACGTGCAGTCCATTATGACCCAACGTGTAGCTAACACATTGTCATATCATACAG
The DNA here is from genome assembly GCA_016801955.1 of Conus betulinus. Taxonomy (NCBI): domain Eukaryota; kingdom Metazoa; phylum Mollusca; class Gastropoda; order Neogastropoda; family Conidae; genus Conus; species Conus betulinus. The sequence goes on from JADBJO010000167.1 coordinate 718,518, forward strand.
TGTTGTAACGTGCAGTCCATTATGACCAACGTGTAGCTAACACATTGCCACATCATACAGTGTTGTAACGTGCAGTCCATTATGACCCAACGTGTACAACACAAAAACAAAAAAAAAAAAAACAAGAAAAAAAAACCGCAATGGAATACAAAACACATTAGGAGGAAATGTATTGTTAATTTCTGTGAAAAGTCACACGTGCCTCTTCAAGGCTCATGACTCAATAAAACAGCACACTGTAAACATCCGAAAGGATGTTTCGAGTTGATGCTCATTACTGGTGGTTTACACAACCATTCAATGGCACAAAAAGGGGAGGGAAATGTGGGGGGGAGGAACGAGGAAGTGAAGACGGTACAATGCACTTTTAGAACTGTTCGTCAACAATCATGTCATAGTATTTGCTGGCTCGCTACATTAGTGATGCAAGACAGTCAAACATGTAAGCTTACAAACTTACACAGTTTTAAAACACCAAGACCACATTCTAACCCGCAGTCGGTGCTGAAACGAAGAGGCTGATCTGAAATAAAGTATATCATCAACAATGCGTAGCTCAGGTCAAATGAGAACCATGAGCAGCACGATAATGATACACACATTATAGTGAAACCAACACGATTTAAAAACAAACCAATGCGGTCAAATGAAATACACACAATAAAATATATACACACAGACGTGAAACAAATTCTATAAAGAACTTAAAGCGCTGAAATAAATCGGTCAACATGAACATGGAAATCACAGAGCTTAAATTAAACGCCACACTGACTTTTTTTTTTTTTTGCCGCTTTTTTTTCCAGATAGACGCAGCCTGACATGATCTTGCACCCACAAGTTAACAAGAGTTGTCCCTCTTTGGTTTAAGTCTCTGCTATGGTTAAACGCCGCAATTATAGGTCCAGAATTCGTTTCCAGAATTCTTTTTCGTTTTCGTTTTACTTTGTTTTACTTTGTTCGTATTTTCACTGAACACGTGTACAAAATACAGCGAAATCGTCGTGCGCGTAAACAGGTGTACAGCAGTCATATGCACAGGATTGGGAAAACCACATTAAAAAGTACGTGTAATATTACCCACTCACAATTTATCATTTCCCTTTCGGGGAAAAAAAAAAAAAAAACGCCATTAAATAGATTTTATCATAACATATTTTATCCCGAAGGACGAACACAAATGTATCCTATGGAATTTCAAGACATGATTTTCATGCTTGTAAAACAAGTTCTATTCATTAACATGTAGCTTTATACCACAAAGCTGTACAATACATGAATAAAACTTTAGACAATTAAAATACACGTCGAGTATATAAGAAACCATAAACATCAGATTCATCCTTTCGCACACACTCAAAATTGACGCACAGCAACTCCTTTCAGCTTTCAGAGGCCCCATCCCTCCTCTCCCAACTCACCGAATGAATCAACCAGACTAGTCAGTAAACAAGTCAGTATTTGTATGTCGTTATTTTTCTTATTTACTCAGCCTAAATGATTACCGAGTAAGATTCATTTGCTCACGTGGTATTGCCAGTTCTCTTCCCTACTTGGTTTATAATCAAAAAATGTTTTCTTAAGTTAAGGCATGAAATTTAAAACCTGACTAGTCACAGACGCAAATTGCGGGCGACACCAGAGTAGAACTATATGTCTTGAAAGTTTAGTGTAGGGGAGATGGAGGGAGGTGTGGGCGGGGACAGATTCAAGGGGGCCATAACTTAGGTTCCAGTGTCATGAACGTATAGTCAGCTGAGTCACAAGTAACTGTTACATTTTCAAAAAGGAAATCCAGTTTAGTTGGTTGACTTGACAGTGGAAATATTAAAAGTAGGATTCTGAGTTCATTGCACTATAAGCATATCAAGGTGCCGATTCCAAAATGAATACATACAGAAAAAAAAACTAATAAAATATAAAGGCTAATTCCCCATCCGAATGTTCATTTGAAAGCAGTGGGGGGAGGGGGGGAGAGAAAAAAAGAGAGAGAGAGAGAGAAAAAAAAGGTTCCAGATCGGGAATGTTTAGGCAGATTTGTACTATTCATTCATTCAGTCAAGTAACTAAACGTATAATTAAACAAATCCAGTCCAGTTTTCTCGTATTATTTCATTGGCATGACATAGGAAAAGAAGAACTAACAGTAGTTTAATCTACAGTGTGTGTCAGTTGATATAAACGAAAATGTCCGAAAAAGGAACGCAGCCAGTGCGCTCATAAATCATTTCTTGCACTAAAGGAAATAGCCTACGCCTTAAAACATACGGAAACTAAACCAGCATAGTTATATACAATGATGTATTCAGATTTCATTCATCAGTATACGTTCTGCCTTATTTCTTTACACAGCATGATATACCACAGAACGACATGACATGCCATTTGATCACGGTTACTGTCTACAAGTGATTGAATCTTAAGATCTCGAGGCGCATAACAGAGACTGTTGATGGAAAATTACATATTATAAAAGATTTTAAGAATTGTCTCATTCTAAACACCAGCCGAAATAACTCGTTTTGGTACAGTAGACATAAAGGTTTCTGGATTCAGCCAATAACTAGCTTTTATTGTTACCTAATGGTTGAAATGTTTTAGGAATAAAATAAGTAGGCCTCTTATACAAAAACTTTTGTTAGAAAACGGGATTTGCGAATGAACGGATGCTTGACAACAGCTTTTTGTTTAAGAATTCAAATCCAAAGCACTTGAAACGTTTCTCAATTTGTATTCACTTATAAACAGTAAACAAAAAACGCAGGTTTAAAGTTCAACTCCCGTACCCTGAAAATGAAGGGTAAGATATAACGCTCCTAACGACAATGAACTGTCAGAGGTTCACGGTGTCAGGCACGGTACTATGGAATTCGAGGCCCATTTCTCCTTCTGCTGCTTTTACTTTCCCTGAACGGAATCAGGTCTTCATTTTCTGCTGGTTGACTGAGCGGCTTTCCAAATAAAGTGGTTCGAACTCACAACCATCAGCCCAACAAGAAAACGTTCTAACCATTTCAGCATGAACCTCTCTAACGGAAAATGCAGCCGGTTTTACTCATTTGAAAGTATACTTTAAGCCAATCAGTTTCTGACAATCATAACCGAACAAATAGTACGGAACTGATCATGCCATATCTAGTATTATATACCAGGAAATCAAATCATTCAAAATTGTAATTACTTGCTTCATACTTTATAAGAAAAAAAAACTTTCACGGAGCCAAAATTGACTAAAATGAAGGGTAAAAGATAACGCTCCTACCCTAAATGTTTGTAGTCATGAAAAGTTCACATAAGTACATTACCATCACTGAAGTGTGCACTGTTTTCGTTCCCTTCTGGCTAATCTAATGCTGCCTCTTCCCTATGCCTTAAAGAACATGACACGGTCGTCATGACTCTAAAATTCGGACAATTATTTGGCAAAAATCCAAATACAGCCAAAGACGACACAGGTGATGATGTTGATGCACAGAACTAGTTTCAAACACATCTTGTCCAGCCTACGGGAGAGCAGCCGCCTCTCATAGGGCCTCAGATGTTGGGCCTTCATACACATGAGCCAGATTTGTCTGATGGACAGTTTGGCGTTCCTTTCCCAGACACTACCCTCGCAATTGCCATTCTTTGCTCCGCTAACAGTCTTTGATGCCTCTGAGCTCGGTTGTGACGATTCACTGTTTTTAAACCCTTGTGAGAAACTAGGTGAAGTAGATGTAGTTGAAGGCAGGACTACTATGGGGTGAGTGTTTGCGTGCGGAATTTCGCTCACTTCAGAAGTCAGCATGTTTTCAAATGAATTTGAGGGCTGGCATTGGCACACAGTGTAGGAGTCTTGATCCTTTTCATGGAGGTACGTTACGTAAGCTGCCGTGCTAATGCAGAAAACGCTCATAAGCATCTGCATAGCAACAAACAAGCTAAACAGGCACAGTGAGTCAGAGTTTGGGGGAAGTGAGTAATTAATGACAGATAAGAAGACCGCGCAAAGGACAGGAACACGGTGATGCTCACAGTCATCTTTTCTCCTGAATCCACAGGGAGCAGAAACACAAGACAGCTCATCAGAGACAGCAGTATGATCGGGAAAATCATGTTTAGTACATAAAATACTACCCGTCGTTCCAGCACATACGTGAACTCGATAACCCAGTAATTGCCGAGCTGCACGGTGCAGACAGTTTTCCTGCTGAGCAGTCTCCACTCTGGATGATCTTTAGGTCTATAGCTCGACTCAAAGTTTGGATCCACTGAAGCTGCCTTCAAATTGTCATCACTGGAAGACCATGCTGAGACTTCCACGGTGCACGTCTGCGTGTCAAACGGGTAATACAGAATGTTGATGGAACAGAGCGTCTCAAACAGTCCTCCAGGCCACCACGTCACTTTTCCAGTATGTTCAACAACCACCTTTGACTTCTGATTTTCCAGCTGGTCCAGGTCACTCACTGTGTTGAGAACGACCAGGTCAGGATGCCACACCATGTCGGTGTCAACAGTACTTCGTAGAACGGATACTGGTTCAGGTCCCAGCGCAGAAACTGGTCATACCAGTCGACAGCCAGCCAGCCAAAGGACACCAGGGTCTGTTTCTTCATGTCCAGCTGGATAAAATTCCTCAAGCCCATCGATATATTCAGGTAAATATTTGCCACTGGACGTGCCAGTGGGTCATAGTTTTTCATGAGTATCTGGCGGATGAGGTAACTTTCACTGCTATTATTTTCAACTTGACAATGACAGAAACTCATCATTTTTACAACTGTCAATAGTATGACACAAAATGGATGCACCTTCATTGTGATCTCTAGTATGTGAATTTTTGTAGAATGCTGTTTGTGTGTATTCCGCCCAGGTGCATTTATTATTACATTCTGGTTTGATTATAACCCCTTACACTTTTCTAACCAAAGAAAATGCATGGCCTTTCCGTTCAAAGTCAGTTTCTGTATTATTTGGTCAAACACTTGCAGTATTAACAAACCATCTTCCCATTTTGTCTCTGAAATACCAATTTCTTTCCGTATTTCTGCTCAAAGTGACACAAAATTTCGGTTCTTAAGCTTTGAACATTCAGACTGCCCTACAATACAAAGGGCACAGGAAGAACTTCTTAACAAGGCTATGCTTTCGTCTGATATGTCGTGTCAAGAGACGGGAATGACCTCGACACACATCTATACTACTTGGTTCTTGAGTGTATCACAAGAACACTAATGTTGCCGTAAAGCTGGGATTTGCCGTACACGAAAGGGAGATATTGTCAATAGCGTCCTCAAATTGAAGCTTGCGAACACACGAGCATAAAATTTTAACTCTCCAAAAAGAAACGAAATAAACAAACAAAATTTCCGTGTCCACAAACACAGCTCACGAATCACTGTGATCCAGAAAAAAAATTCATTATTGCCCACCTCGCAGTCCACCACTCCAGCATGTGAAGTCCAGTGATGGCAGCTGTCCAGTTCCACTCTGACCACTTGAATTCTGGTTCCTCTTGTCCCTCAACACCAAAAGCCTTTTGTCAACCAGCCACACGCATCTCTGTGAGGGACAATATCGATCCATCACCCATCTATTCCATCCAAATACTGACCATTCTTCCGCGACGTTTATTCGGATCGTAACGGTTCCGGCTACATCGGGCACAGGTAATAGCGGCGTGAAAAGTATGGTGACTGCAGGGCTGCAATTGACGCATGAGAACAAGAGTGAGGTTACCGAATCACCAAACGAACAGAACACACAAGTTACGTAGCAATGTGTCGTCACTTGTTTGTTCCCTTCCTTTGACAGTCCATTAGTCTCACTTTGCTCCAAAGGCGAGTGAGTTCATACAGTTTTCGTTACTAGTGTCAAACCCAAAACCCACAGCGTCCTGCTCTTCGCATTGCTCTTTGTTATTTCTGTGTGGAGACTGTTACTTTTTTGGTCCATGGAAAATGCTCTTGCATAAGATCTGCTTGCGTTTGACAGTCCGTCGCGTTTGATTTTGTAAAACAACTGAAAAACTGTTTAGCTCGTTAGCTTTGCCATTCTTTCTTTTTTTTTTCTTTTTTTTTTATTCAGTTGCTTCCGGTAACATAAGGATTCATACGTGAAAGATGATCGAAAGAATGTAATTAAAATGAATTCCAATTACAGTAATTGTATACTTCTACTGGAACTTTCAAATCACTTACCCTAGCAAGTCATAAACAAACACAAATTGTGAGTGTGAGTCAGTTATTTTTAACAAGTGGGGAAAATAGGAGGATTGAGCCCCCGCCCACCCCCCCCCGGAAAAAAAATTGTTCAGAGGAAAAGTTCAGATGAAAAGTGAAAAAAAAAAAAAAAACATTAGGGGTAGGTAGACTTATAAAAGTGGAAACAAAGTAAGTCTGATGAATGCAATCATTATGGACAAATCTATATCTTGTTTTCTTATAATTAAATGAGTCGTGGCACTGTTCACAAAACAGAATCACATAATGACGAGATTTTTCTTTTAAAAAAAAAAAAGAGAAAAAGATGAGCCTACAGGGATGAAACAGAAGACAGGGGAAAAAAGAAAAAAGATAAATGGTAGCGTGTATAAAAAATAACACAAGTGGTTTGGCCGTCCTTTGAAAGACGATGAAAGTCCCACAGTATTCTAGTTTTTGTTCAAGTTCCTAATGCAATCTGGAGAAGAAACGATATTGCTTATTCAGACAGTGAAATAACGTGAAAAAAAAGAAAGACGCTCACGCAGAAGTAGAAATTTAAATGTCGTAATTATCAGTATTACAGATGGCAAAACACCTAATAAAGTGTGTGGCTGTTCTCCCAAATACAATACAATGTAGAAACGATCCTTGTAACATCACATGTGGGCGATGACGGCTTGAGGCAAGAAACAGTAATGACGTTCAGAAGACCCCAAAATGCGACACAACATGAAAATAATTCTTGTAACACACACAACATTACGTTGAAATAAAGCGCAACTGTCGCGTTGTTAACGTTATAAATGCAGAGGAAATGTAGGTATGTTGCAGGTATAAACGACATGCACAGTCGACTAACAACATTGATCGGAATCGGCCCGCTGTCTTCAGACTGCAAACCGCACTGTTTAGTTTCTACATTCAGCTATATGCTTTATGTACAATCCAGTTGCAGCAACCAACATACGTGTTTCATTCTTTCCGGGGCAGCGTTAACATTAAAAAAGTGTTCTTGGTTACGCCCACTTTTAACTTAAATCTTATCACATTGTTAGCTGTAATTGTCCTAATCGCGTGCGATTCATACTTCCCGGAGAATACCACGATTTAAAAATAACTTTTGCATGAACAATTGAAGTTTTTACAGTGCGTGTGTAGAACAATAACTCATTTGCCAGAGTAAAGAAAGGCCATTACATTTAACAGCCTGTCCTAATCGAGGGGCTTCTCTGCTTCCTTCTCTTTAACACAATTGAGAACTCCGGCAATACCTCACAGAGTAATTCTACCGACAGGGATAAACATGCATGTCGACTCTAGCGAAGTCATGATTTTTTCCCACGATTTCACGGCAAGTTCTATTCATTAACATACGTTAATATTCACAAAGCCATAAAAACGTCTCTTGCATCGTCTCAGCGTCTAGTATGTCTTTTATGTATTTTCTGTTCCTGACTCTAATCCGCTTGTTTGGTTTATAAGCAGATTTCCTTCTTGCGTTTGAAAAAATCTGACATTCTAACTTCTTTCAATACTTGTTCATATTGCTGAATACATACATACATACATACATACATACATATACGTACGTACGTACGTATGTACATGCATACATATATACATACATATATAAATACATACAAACATACATAAACAATCAGTTCTAAAAACCACAACAAGCAAGACAAAAGGTTTCCAAAATTTTAAACATTCGTCTTCCTCAGTGGAATGTCAGCCGACAGGAAAGTCGCACATCATTTGTGAATGAAATGCGATTAAAGCTTGCCAGTTTGAAACAAATAAAGCTGATATTATTTTCATGTACATATACATAATTCGCTACAGCCCACACATACATGCGTAGACAACTAAAATGCACATCAAGCATATAGTACCATAAATATCAGTAGCGTTATTTACGCATCATCTCCAAATTCACATTTTTTTCCTCCCTAAACAGACATCCCTTTTCCCCCATCCCAAAAAACGGACCGAATCATTCAAAAGCATGAATAATTACGTAATTGTATGTCATTGTAGTTGCAGCTGTGTGTTGCTGCCGTTTTAATGTTTATTGATTTCAATTGATCAATGAAAAAGATTCCTGTAACTCAAGTCGTATCACCAGCTGTCTTACCTAATTTTCAATTCAGACAATCCCTTTCTTATCAACAACAACAACTCCTACTACTACTTCGATGGTCACGACGACAATAACAACAAATCACAAAAACAAAAACATGCTCAGAGTTAAGTCGCTGAAATTCCAAACAGTCACACATCTGTTTTCTATTGAAGCAGAATATGTACTTCATATCAGAGGTTCATCATCGAGAGACAGATTAAAACGGCAATAAATTAAGTTCCAATATTCAATGTCACATGACGAATTAGTCCAAAATTACCGTCCCAAAATTCTTAAAAATGAAATCAATGTTGCTTAGTTGACTTTAACAGCAGAAACATGAAAGATGGGACCTTGAATTAATTACGCCAAATACATAAAGGACCCAGATCCAGAATGGACTGGAACCCATATTTCTTAGTTCAAACGTTCATACGAAAGATGCTTGCATACTAAAAAGTTTTTGACTGGGAATACTGGGCTGATTTACAAAGTTCATACCATTTATTCACTCAAAGTACTGAACATGCAGTCAAACAAAATCCAGTGACATTTTCTGTGTATCATCACACTCGCATAACATGGGAAAAGAAACCCGAAGATAACATAACCTACAGAGTGAGTAAGTGAACTAAGAAAACGTCCGAAAATGGATGCAGACAATCGCGCACAAGGTGCCCTATGCACTCATGAAAATAGCCTTCATCGTTAGATCGAGCCTGCGTCTCGCACCGAAACTAAACCAAAATGGTTTCAGACTCTTCTCTGCACATTCTTCCTTTCTTGCACTTTCTTTTTTTTTTTCTTTTCTTTTTTTTTTTTTTTTCTTTTTTTTTTTTTCTTGTTTTTTTTTGGTTTCTTTCTTTTTTCCTTTCGTTTTTGCCACAGCAAGATTACTACTACTTGTCATTGGATCAAGGTTCTTGTCTACAAATGAATGACTTTACGGTCTGGAGATACAAAACTTATCGTGCTGGAAGGGGGGGGGGGGGGGGGGGGGGGGGGTGGTGGGTAGGGGGTAGGGTGAGGCAGAGGGATGGGCGGGAGGAGAGTGGATGTGTATCGAGGGGAAGGAATCTCAAATGGGCAAAAGATTCATAGATAAACCATACATCATGCGAATTACTTCCATTGGCAGAGCCAGTGTAAAGGTTCCTCGATTCAGCCCAATCACTGGCTTTTTTTTTTTCAACTAAAGATTTTAAATGGTGCAAAGAAAAACTCACCGGGTTTCTTGTGCCAGTGGCTGGATGGATATTTAAGAACAGTGTTTTGTTTAAGAAATAAAACCCAAATGACTTCATATTTGTCTTTGCAAAAGTAGTATTTACATTGACCAGCAGAGAAAAACACACTAGATTTTACTGCTTTAAAGGTGCGTTTAAAATCAATTATTTTCTGGGGAAAAAATCATATCAAACAAATCGCTTTTAATTGATTATGAAATCTCATAAAACGGAAAAACAATAATGATAGTATTCGAAAGCACTGGCGACAATACTACTCATGAAGACATCAAATACCTTAAACTGTGGGAGACTAGTTCACACTTTACAACACATTACACAGAACTATACATGGCGAAAAAGAACAGGGAACTGAAACAATCTAATCATGGTCGTTCAAAGTGTTTTGACACACGAAAAGTTCAACCAAACACATTACAATCACTTAAGTCTACCAAATTCTTTATGCTAGTCGGTGTCACGGTGTTTCTACGCCACATATAAACATTGCGACATTTTGTCCAAGGTGTCCGAACGAACCCAACAATCATTTGGCAAAACTCCAAATGCAGAAAAAGATGATGCAGGTGATGATGTTGAAGCACAGAACCAGTATCAAACACATCTTGTCCAGCCTTCGTGACAGCAACTGTCTTTCGTGTGGCCTCAGATGATGGGGTTTTATGCACATGAGCCGGACATATCTGAGGGAAAGACTGCTATTCCATCCCCTGTCACGACCCTCACTATCTTCATTTTCTGTCCTGCCTTCATTTCCTGTTGATTCTGAGCTCAGTTGCAACGATTCGCTGTTTTCAAATTCTTGCGGGAAACTGGGTGAAATGGAACTCACACTTGAATCATTCACTGAATCCACGACTGGTTTGGGGCGTCTGTTTGCATATGAAATAGCGTTCACTCCAAAGGACGTCGTCATATTTTCGGATGAAGTTTGAAGCTGGCAATGACACACAGTGCTGGAGCCTTTATCCTTTTCGTAGAGGAACATGATGTAAGCTGCCATGAATATGGAACAAACACTGATGAGCATCTGCACAGCAACAAACAAGCTAAACAGGCACAGCGAGTCAGAGTTTGGGGGAAGTGAGTTATTGATGACAGAAAAAGACCGCAAAAGACAAAAACACGGTGATGCTCACAGTCATCTTTTCTCCGGAATCCGCCGGCAACAAGAACACCAGACAGTTCATCAGAGACAGCAGTATGATTGGCAAAATCATGTTAAAGACATAGAATACCGCTCTCCGTTCCAGCACATAACTGAACAGGATACGCCATTGATTGCTGGGCAAAAAGCTGTGAACAGCTTTCTGGCTAACCAGCCTCCATTCTGGATGATCTTCGGTGCCATCATTGGTCTGAAAGGCTGGATAATCCACAGCTGCTTTCAGAATGTCATTACTGGAAGACCATGCTGAGACTTCCACGGTACACGTCTGCGTGTCAAAAGGGTAATACAGAATGTTGATGGAACAGAACGTCTCAAACAGTCCTCCAGGGTACCACTCCACTTTTCCAGTATATTCAACGACCACCTTTATCTTCTGATTTTCCAATTGATCCAGGTCACTGACTGTGTTAAAAATGACCAGGTCAGGACGCCACACCATGTCCGTCGTCAGCAGCACTCTGTAGAACGGATACTGGTTCAGATCCCAGCGCAGAAACTGGTCATACCAGCTGACAGTCAGCCAGCCAAAGGACACCAGGGTCTGTTTCTTCATGTCCAGCTGGATAAAACTCTTCAAACCCATTGATATATTCAGGTTAATGGATTCGGACGAGTTAGCCACTGGACGTGTCAGTGGGTCATAGCTTTTCATGAGTACCTGGCGGATGAGGTAACTTTCACTGCTATTACTTTCAGCTTGACAATAACAGAAACTCGCCAATTTCACAACTGTCAGTAATAGGAGACAAAATGGATGCACCTTCATTGTGTCATTTGCAGCCTGTTTTGTTTGGCTTTGTAGAATTTTTCTCTGTTGAAATTAAGATCTGATTATCTCACTGTGGTTCCGTAACAGTCAGTTACATAATTTTTAATCAAAAGAACTGTACAATCTGTCAGCTTGGTGACAGTGGTCTATATATTATATGCTCATGGAATGACAAGATGAAAAAACCTTGTGGCTTTTGTGTTATGCCAATCGTTTTTGTGTTTCTGTTTAAGGTGACACAAAATTTCGGTTTTTTGATTTTGTGAACAAACTTGTAAGTAAACAAAACAATTCAATACATATGACTATTTAGTTTCATGTACTCTCGCGATATGATAAATACGAGGAACGATTCTACACACAGCAACTCATAATGATAAAGAATCAAGAGTTAAAATAAGATAAAATAAAAACAAAATAAGATAAAATAAAAACAAACACACATATCTCCACATTTTACGATTATATCTTGCTTAAATTTAATGATACAAGTCAGGCACTCATTTCTCTTCCAATAGATTTGAATGTTTTTCCAGGCCGTACATTGTCCGTTGAAATGTCACAATCCCCCAGCAATTCAGGACAAGATCACGCCTTAAAATCAGGTCTGTCAAGAGGTGGAATGGCCCCAAGGCAAATCTGCACCATCTAGCTCATGGTATATGTTAATTTTAACCACATCAAAACTGCTGTCACATTGTGATTCGCTTATGAGAGAAGGAGATGGCGTCAACAACTTGACGCGAACAAGTCACGAATATGTCGCTTACTATTCTCCTTGGAAAAAAAAAAAAAAACAGATGAATATCTGTTTCCACAAAAAGAGCTCAGGAACTGTTAGTAAAAAAGGACTTTGAGATCTGCTATCTCGTTGTCCAGTGCTCTTGCATATAATCTACAGCAGCTTATAAACTACACGAACACGTCTAATCAGTTCAAATTGACAATGAAGCAAGCGTAGTCCGGTCCACCTACACTGATCAAATGTGCTCTGTTTGCTCCTGTCCATTGATCGAGGCTGAGCGCGCAAAGGCCATTTGCCAATCAGTCACGTGCGCAGGCATGAAAATTCTATCCGCGAGGGGACCGCATCGATCCATCACCCAGTTCTTCCACCCGAATGTTGAAAGTTTTAACAGGATGTTTATTCAGATTACCGAGGGTACCGTATCGATCCATTACCCAGTTATTCCACCCAGATGCTAAAAGTTTTAACAGGATATCTATTCGGAATAAAAAAAAAAAGTATGGTTTCACGAAGACCAAAGGCTTTGAAAGTTCATTCCATTTCATTTCTGAAATTAAACCACAAAACCTACAACATTGTGCATGTTGATTTTTTCCCCCTTATCTTGATTGAACAATTTCGTTTTTGAAAATGAAATGAGGCAGGGAACAGTAAGCAATAAACAGTAAACAAGCAGGGTAACTTTTGCTGCCATAAGAAAACCTAACACAGAGTAACTTTTATTCAAGACTGGCACAGCCTTTTAATTTCGTTTTTGTTTGACAGCAGAACATTCTTCCAAGGTGTATGCCCATGTTTGACAACAAATGGCGTTAGATTTTATCAAAATACTCAAACATTTAACACATTAGTTTAGAGTTGCTGCTTTTAGGATTTCCTTTCTTTACCATTTTTTTTTCAAAAGTTGCTTAATTTGAAAATTTGATTCATACATGAAAGATAATCAGAAAGCTACATTTTGAGTGTAACCCAGAGTAAAACAAACAAACAAAAAAAAAAAAACTGTATTCTCTTAAGTTCCTAACGTATGAATTACACTGTATTCTCTTAAGTTCCTAACGTATGAATTACCATAGATTAACTCAAACAATTTATAAATGAAATGAAGGTATGTATTGTGTGTACATCACGGCAGACAAAATTCTTTGGTCTGCGATTTTGTTACGTTGAGTAATTCGACTGTTTACAAAACAAAACAAAAAGGTGGATGAAGTTTCGTGCTTTTGGGATGACAATATGATCTGTGCAATGTTCCAGTGAACATTGAAGTTCTCAGCAGACTCTATAGACTCTCTCTCTCTCTCTCTCTCTCTCTCTCTCTCTCTCTCTCTCTCTCTCTGACTCTCACTCACACACACACACACACACACACACACACACACACACACACACACACACACACACATATATATATATATATATATATATATATCAAACTGCAATTCTCACGATGTCTACGCAGGTGTGTGTGTGTGTGTGTGCGTATGTGTGTGTGTGTGTGTGTGTGTGTGTGTGTGTGTGTGTGTGTGTGTGTGAGAGAGAGAGAGAGAGAGAGAGAGAGAGAGTGTGTGTGTGTGTGTGTGTGTGTGTGTGTGTGTGTGTGTGAAGTTAAGTCAAAGTCAAGTCAAAATTTTCTTTTTTATTTTGAGATGGTGCATTGAACAAGCAAATACTGAATGAGCAAAAACTGCTTTGTGTCCCACTAAGCCATCTACAAAACAAGAAAAATAAATAG
>JADBJO010000167.1:737500-757500 GCA_016801955.1 Conus betulinus
GGATCACCTACGGCTGCTTTCAGAATGTCATTGGTGGATGACCATGCTACAACTTCAACGTTGCACGTCTGCGTGTCTAAAGGGTAATATACAAAATGTTGATGGAACAGAACGTCTCAAACAATCCTCCAGGGTACCACTCCACTTTTCCAGTGTATTCAACGACCACCTTTATCTTCTGATCTTCCAGCTGGTCCAGGTCACTGACTGTATTGAAAATGACCAGGTCAGGACGCCACACCATGTCCGTCGTTAGCAGCACTCTGTAGAACGGATACTGGGTTCAGTCCCAGCGCAAAAACTGGTCATACCAGCTGACAGCCAGCCAGCCAAAAGACACCAGTGTCTGTTTCTTCATGTCCAGCTGGATAAAACTCTTCAAACCCATTGATATATTCAGGTTAATGGATTCGGACGAGTTAGCCACTGGACGTGTCAGTGGGTCATAGTTTTTCATGAGTACCTGGCGGATGAGGTAACTTTCACTGTTATTACTTTCAGCTTGACAATAACAGAAACTCGCTAGTTGCACAACGGTCAACAATTTGAGACAAAATGGATGCACCTTCATTGTCATTAGAGTTCGTTTCGTTTTGCTTAGTAGAATTATGTTTTTTGTATTTTCCGCATAAATGAATGAATATCATAGTTTTATTACAATTAATCACATAATCTGGTGAACAGAAAAAAATGTGAAAATTGTCAGTTTGAAGTTGGCGTTTATATTATATGCTCGAAATTTGACAATAAGAGGAAATCTTGTAGTCATTTTGTCTTCAAAACGCCGATTCGTTTCCATATTTCTTCTTAACGTAACACTAAAGTTCGTTTGTGTAGTCTTGAGGACCCTTATTTAAATAAATTCGCAAACAAGCCAATCTTAAAACAAAGAAAACAAAGAGGTAAAGGAAAAAATTACGAGAAATACCTGTTCAGCTTCATGTATTCTCGCACTGTGATCAACATGAGTAACTGTTCTCAACACAACACTTTCGAGTTCATGTAACATTGAGAGTGAAAAAAAAATGTATGAAAAATCCCAACACTTTAACATCAGATTTTTGTTCCAATTCAAGTCCCTCATTTAGTCATGTCAGGCGCTCATTTCTCACTAGTAATTTCTAAACATTTTCTTGTGACGCATATTGTCCTTCAGAAATTCACAATAAGATTTGTCAAACAAGACTACGTAGTTAGATTAGTTCTGCCAAGAAGCCAAATAAACTCCACACAAAAATCTGTACTTCCACGTTCTTGGGGGTATGCTGGTTTGTTCGTGTCACAAGGTTTAAATTGTGTAAAATTGTGCGTCGCCGTAAGAGAGAGGAAGATGGCATCAATAGCATTCTCCAATTGATGGTCATGGATGACAGGTTAAAGAAGCTCCCAACTCTCTTAAAAAAGCACAGAAAGACGTTGTATCCGTGGAAAGAGTTCACGAATCACTGTAATGTTTAATAATAATTATTAAAAAAAAGGCCTTCTGGAAGTCGAGCGCTGTAGCAGGTAAAATAAAACAGTCTGTGAAATAAACCAGGAGTGTTGTTCTAGTAGCTATGGAAACAGCCATCACATAAGCAACTAATTGATCTCATTTAGGGTCTGATCACTTTAAAAGGACAATGGTACAAGTTTGCTCGTCCCATTCCACGCTGATCGATGGTGCTGTTTGCTTTTGTCCATTGTTCGAAGCTATGCGCGTCCAAAGCCACTCGTTAACCAGCGACGTGTGTAGGCCATGAAAATTTCAGTCTGTGACGCAACCACATCGATCTATCCTCACCCAGCTATTTCACCCACATGCTAAAAATTCTAACACGATTTCTTTTAAAATTAGATTAAGGCTTCACTTGGAGCAAAGGCAAATTATATCGATTGCAAAATAATTACTGGACAATTTACATCACCTTCTTCTTTGTTGTGTGTTTTTAATTTTGATTATGGAACAGTCTCTTTTTGTATAGTAGCAGATTGCTCTTCCGTGAAGAGTGCTCGTAGTTGACAACCAGTGGGGCTTGAGTGTGTCAAACCACTCAGATTGCTTGATTGATCAGTATAGGGTTTATGCTTCTTTCCTTCGCCATTCTTCCTGTTTTTCCATGTTTGTTTTCTGTAACAAAATATTGATACGAGAATAGCGATCAGTAGGCTTCTGTTTAATTGCATTCTAAACAATCGAGAAAATTATGTTCTCTAGAGTTTCTGATATGAGAATTATTATATCCTCTACCCAAATAATTCATAAGTAAACAAAAAGTGACCCAGTATGTACAATCATTACAGACAAAATATCTCTGGTTTCCAGGTTTTTTTTTTCAACTCAGTAGTTTCACTGTTTATAAAACCACAACTGGAAGTAGTTTGGCGTCTTCTGAATGACAATGTAGACTCTACAGTATTTGAGTTGTTATTCAAGTTCTCAAAAGACATTACAAATTAGCAAGCACACACACACACACACACACACACACACACACACACACACACACACACACACACACACACTATTACATTTTCACATGGGGCAATCACAAAAAGAAGTTACTTATGCGACGACATAACATCTAATTACGTTAATTGCTGTGCTCCGAAATACAACACAATGTTAAAATGATCGTTGTAACATTACATACGAGTAATGAAGGCTTGAAGAAAAACAATAGTAGCATGCGGAGAATTCCCAAATATGACACATGTACAAATGATTCTTTAATACCACACAGGTCCGTGTTGAAGTAAAGCACAGCTGTCTTGCTCACATTTCAGAGAGAGAGGAAACATAACGGTTGCATACATAAAAACAATATGTGCAATCAGTAATGATACTAACGGTCGGAATTGGTCGGTTGTTCTCAGATTACAAGCCACTCAGTAGTGTTTTCTACTCTTAGGCCAACTGAGTTTTTTGTTTGTTTGTTTGTTTGTTGTTTTTTTTTTTTGTTTGTTTGTTTTTGTTTGTTTTTTTGATTTTTTTTGTAATGTATTCCGGTTGCAAACGTGTGACATATCTGTTTCACTCTCTTTGGGTTGAGTACACTTTGACAGAGCCTACATAACATTTTTTTCAAAGGGGTAAGTTGACACCGTACGTGGGAAACATAATACATCGGGAACATTCATTTTCCTAATGGTACGCGAGTCACACTATCCGTAGCATACCATGATTTTCATCATTTTATTTTAATCTTTTAAGCCTTTGCAGTGTGTGTGTGTGTGTGTGTGTGTGTGTGTGTGTGTGTGTGTGTGTGTGTGTGTGTGTGTGTGTGTGTGTGTACAAACGAACAAACAAAAACCAAACAAACAAACCCACTAACCTTTTAGCAGAACGAGGAGCAGCCAGTATATTTCCCGGTCTGTCCTAACTGTGGGCTTCTGTTGCTTCCGGCTTCCTAGCTGTCACCGGTGGGCTCTGCAGTCATGTTTTATGGGTCGGTACACCCGTGGGGGCCCTTCCATGGAGCCTCTGTTGTGTCGCGTCTGGTGGTTACACGATGGCATCAGCCGGGGAGCAGTTACGTCCCTTGACGTCTTGATGGAGCGCCCTGTACATGCCTGCACCCTATGTGAACACAGCGCAGGTTTCCAAAGGCGGTGCAGGCTTGCTCCTGGCTGATTGGTTTGGCTGTTGAGGACTCTTCTTCTCTGGGTACCACTGGCACCTTCCGTGTGTATCTCTTTCTTTTCTGTAATTGAGAACTCCAGCGCTATCTCACATGTCTGAATAGAAGTGTGTGTGTGTGTGTGTGTGTGTGTGTGTGTGTGTGTGTGTGTGTGTGTGTGTGTGTGTGTAATAAATAATAAATAATAATAATAATGAATACTTATATAGCGCCTTTTCTCTCGGCTAGAGCCCAAGCTCTAAGCGCTTTACAATCAACACTCGTTTACACAACGGGCTGGCTACCTGGGTAGTGCCGACTGAAGAGCTGCCAGCTGGCGCTTCATTCAGTCGTTTCCCGTGTCATCCAGTCAATATCGTTCAATAACTCAGTTTCCTTACTTCCTTCATTCTTTCCATTTCTCACGCAGGGTGCATGCTATGTGTAACGTGTCATCCATACCAACGGCCAAACTGGCCTTCTCTTCCGATAAGTTGGTGATGGGATTTTACGTGTGTGCAAGATATTATGCGGGCGTTCACACATGGAACCTCGGTTTATAGTCTCATTCGAAGGACTGTATGGGAAATGGAGTCAGAATCAATGTTAACTCCGAGGGAAAAATCTCCCTGTACCGAAACGCCCCAGCGGAGATTCGAACCCGCAACCCCAGGATCACCAAGATTACGAGTCAGGCGCTCTACCAACTGAGCTATTCCGGCTCCCATGTGTGTACGCATGCGTGTGTGTGTGTGTGTGTGTGTGTGTGTGTGTGTGTGTGTGTGTGTGTGTGTGTGTGTGTGTGTGTGTGTGTGTGTGTGTGTGTGTGTGTGTGTGTACACACTTCAAAACCAGATGGCATGATACTTTTTTTTTTTCAAAACTGACATTCAGATACAAATTTAAATGCAGCTGATTTATTTATTTAAGTGCATTTCGAGTAGGGTTTTTTTTGTTTGGTTGTTTTGTGTGTGTGTGTGTGTGTGTGTGTGTGTGTGTGTGTGTGTGTGTGTGTGTGTGTGTGTGTGTGTGTGTGTGTTTTACCAGTTATACCGAACTAATGAGATCAATTTAATCATACCCGATCTACATATTTTGATGAAACAGAAGAAAAACAAAACGATAATTGAAAAAAGTCCAGTTACGTTAACATTTATCAGGAAATCAGATAATTTCGTATTTTATTAATAGATTCGCACTTTAAAACAAGGTACATGAAACCAAAGAAACAAAAAAGAATCGTGAAAAACAAACACTGCGGATATGTTGCTTTCAATGTTTTTAGTCACAGAAAGTTTACTGCAATGCTCTCTCTTAAAAGCCAGTCTATAATCCTGTTTTTGCATAGCACTGTAAAGGGTATGACATCATCAAGATGTCCCTGATAAACCCAGTTATTATTCAGCAAAAATCCAAATGCAGCAAATGCAGCAAAAGATGACGCAGATGATGATGATTGATGCCCAGAACCGGCTTCAAAACATATCTTGTCCAGTCTTCGTGACAGCAACCGTCTCTCTTGAGGTCTCAGATGTTGGGGTTCCATGCACATGAGCTATAGTTGTCTGATGGACAGACCGGCGTTCCATCTCCAGACATGATCCTCACCATTCACATTCTCGTTCCGCTGACACTCTCTGCCGATTCTGAGCTCGAATGAGACGATTCCGTGTTTTTATATCCTTGTGAGAAACCAGATGAAGTAGGTGTGGTTGGACCATTCACTGAGTCCGGGGCTGATTCTGGGTATTTGCTTGCGTATGGAATGATGCCTACGCCAGAGGACGTTATTTTTTCAGATATATTTGAAAGTGGACAACGAAATACAGTGCAAGGCTCTTCATCCTTTTCGAAGATGAACATTGCGTAAGCTGCCGTACTAATACAGCAAACGCTCTCATGAGCATCTGTACAGCAACAAACAAGCTAAACAGGCACAGTGAGTCAGAGTTTGGGGGAAGTGAATTATGATGACAGACAAAAAGACTGCAAAGGACAGGAACACGGTGATGCTCACAGTCATCTTTTCTCCAGAATACGCTGGCAGCAAGAACACCCAGACAGTTCATCAAAGACAGCAGTATGACTGGTAAAATGATGTTAAAGATATAAAAACACCACTTTTCGTTTCAGCATATAACTGAACTGGATACGCCAGTAACTGCTGGGCCACAGACTGTAGACAGCTTTCTGATTAACCAGTCTCCATTCTGGATGGTGCTCTATGCCGCCATCTGACTCAAAGGCTGGATCAGCTACAGCTGCCTTCAGAATGTCATTGGTGGAAGACCAGGTGGAGATTTCCACGGTGCACGTCTGCGTGCCAAAAGGGTAATACAAAATGTTGATGGAACAGAACGTCTCAAACAGTCCTCCAGGGTACCACTCTACCTTTCCAGTGTATTCAACGACCACCTTTATCTTCTGATTTTCCATCTGGTCCAAGTCACTGACTGTGTTGAGAATGACCAGGTCAGGACGCCACACCATGTCCGGTGTCAAGAGAGTACTTCGTGGAAAGGATATTGGTGGGATCCCACTTCAAAGACTGGTCATACCACCTGAAAGTCATCCAGCCAAAGGACACCAGGGTCTGTTTCTTCATGTCAAGCTGGATAAAACTTTTCAGGCCCATCGATATATTCACATGAATTTGTTTAGGACGAATTAGCAAGTCCTGGGTTTTGAAACTTAATTGTTTATGGTTCCATTATTTTATTTAGCACAGGCCTTGACGGAATGAAGACAAGGACATGGACACACACATAAACATGCGCGCGCGCGCGCACGCACGCACGCACGCACACACACTGGCAGAGAGAGAGAGAGAGAGAGAGAGAGAGAGAGAGAGAGAGAGAGAGAGAGACATTCTCTCTCTCTCTGTGTGTCTCACTCTCTCTGTCTCACTCTCTCTGTCTCTGTCTCTCTCTGTCTCTGTCTCTCTGTCTGTCTCTCTCTCTCTCTCTCTCTCTCTCTCTCTCTCTCTCTCTCTCTCACCAATGTAGTGAAAGAAAAGGAAAGTGACAGCGGCCGCCTCTCACCAACAACCAACCGGGTGTTGACAGAAGCAGTTGTGTTTATCTCATCCCAGCAGAACTAGAGTCCTGCCCAGTCACGGCGTGACAGCAAACCAAAACATCCCCACCTGATGAGCGTCCATGACTTCAGAAGGCCACCAGGGAGCGTGCAACTTGCAAAATAATTGCGAAAAAAGTGTTCCGCTTGCATAAACACCGACTGATATCGTTTGTACCATGTGCAAACACGCCAAGCGTAGTGGTGATTAGTTCTAATTAATAAGTTGATTGGTGTGTTGTGCTGTCCCTGCGTAATCCGTGTCTAAGCGTGAAAACAATCAAGTCCCTGGGGAAGGTCGGTGCTGCAGGCTTTATTTCAGCTTTCAGTGTGTCAGTGGGAGGATAGACGGGTAGTAAATGTCACGGAAATCGCCAGAGAAAGTGCTGTGTTTTTTTCTGTAAACAGTGAATGCGTAGTAAACCAATACATGAGAATAGGGATGATTTGCACTATTGATCTTGATTACATTGAAACAAATGTTATTGAAGTTGCTTATGCTTTGTGACATGATAAAATAGACATTGCTCGGAAATAACAGCTGTAATAATCCAACACACACACACACACACACACACACACACACACACACACACACACACACACACAACACACACACGCATGATACACACACACACACAAGTGCAACACATGACACACACACACACACACACACACACACACACACACACACACACACACACACACACACACACACACACGTGCGTAACAAAAACACGTACACACTCCTACACATGCACAGACAGACACAAATACAGTCGCTCATAAAACACGTGTACACACGGCCACAATTACACGAGCATACTTACATGTACCTGCATACTCCATTTACTATTAAACGTGTCATTACACACACACACACACTCTCTCTCTCTCTCTCTCACTCTCTCTCTCTCTCTCACACACACACACACACACACACACACACACACACACACACACACACACACACACACATATACAGGGGAGAGAGAGAGAGAGAGAGAGAGAGAGAGAGAGAGAGAGAGAGAGAGAGAGAGAGAAGAGAGAGAGAGAGAGAGAGAGAGAGATAGGGAGAGAGCGATAGCTTATTTCCAAACGTATTTATACATTAAAAGAAAAAGTGACAATGGCCACCTCTACCAATGTAGTGAAAGAAAAGAAAATGTCAATGGCCACCTCTACCAATGTAGAGAAAAGAAAGAAAATGAAGATGACAATGGCCACCTCTACCAATGTAGTGAAAGAAAAGAAAGATGACAATGGCCACCTCTACCAATGTAGTGAAAGAAAAGAAAGTGACAACGGCCACCTCTACCAATGGAGTGAAAGAAAAGAAAAGTGACAACGGCCACCTCTACCAATGGAGTGAAAGAAAAAAAAAGTGACAACGGCCGCCTTTACCCATGTAGTGAAAGAAAGAAAGTGACAACGGCCACCTCTACCAATGGAGTGAAAGAAAAGAAAGTGACAACGGCCACCTCTACCAATGGAGTGAAAAAAAAGAAAGTGACAACGGCCCCTCTACCAATGGAGTGAAAAAAAGAAAGTGACAACGGCCCACCACTACCAATGTAGTGAAAAAGAAAAGAAAGTGACAGCGGCCACCTCTACCAATGGAGTGAAAGAAAAGAAAGTGACAATGGCCACCACTACCAATGGAGTGAAAAAAAAAGAAAGTGACAACGGCCACCTCTACCAATGGAGTGAAAAAAAAGAAAGTGACAACGGCCACCTCTACCAATGGAGTGAAAGAAAAGAAAGTGACAACGGCCACCCTACCAATGTAGTGAAAGAAAAGAAAGATGACAATGGCCACCTCTACAATGTACTGAAAGAATAGAAAGATGACAATGGCACCACCACTACCAATGTAGAGAAAGAAAAGAAAGATGACAATGGCTACCTCTAGCAATGTAGAGAAAGAATAGAAAGATGACAATGGGCACCTCTACCAATGTAATGAAAGAAAAGAAAGATGACAATGGCCACCACTACCAATGTGTAGTGAAAAGAAAAGAAAGTGACAATGGCCACGTGTACTACCAATGAGAGAAAGAAAAGAAAGATGAAGAAATGACAATGGCCACCCTACCAGTGGAATGAAAGAAAAGAAAGATGACAATGGCCACCACTACCACTGTAGAGAAAGAAAAAGAAAGATGACAATGGCCACCTCTATCAATGTAGAGAAAAAGAAAAGAAAGATGACAACGGCCACCTCTACCCAATGTAAACAATCAATATGGGTGTTGTCAGGAACGGTTGTTTATCTTCACCCCAGGAGAACCAGAATTCCCACCCAGTCACAGATCGACAGCAAACCAAACCGTCCCCCACCTGAATGAGGTCTAAATTCAGAAGGCCACTAAATAGCGTGCAGCTTGCAGAGTAATTACAAAATGTTCCGCTTCCAAATACACCGTCTAGTATCGATCGCACCATGTGCTAACACGTTAAGCGCACCGGTGATCGGTTTTGGTTGATAAGCTGATTGATTGTTGTGATATCTTTGCATAATCTGTGCCTGTGCGTGACATCGATTAAGTCCGTAGGGAAGGTAGGCGCTACAGAGTTTATTGCAGCTTGCAGCTTGTTAGTGACAGGATGGACTGGCTTTTGTAGCTAAATGTCATGGATGTCACCGCAGAATGTGTTGATATTTATCTCGCAAACATGTGAGAGTATGGATGATTTTTACTATTGATCATGATTGTAGTGAACCACTGTAACTGAGGTTGCTTATGCTTTGTGATTTATAAAGAGATATTGCTTTGAGGTAAATCCACACACACACACACACACACACACACACACACACACACACACACACACGCACACACACACGCACACACACACACACATGCACGCACGCACGCATGCACGCATGCGCGCGCGCGAGCGCACGCACACACACACACACACACACACACACACACACACACACACACTTGTCATTACTTCTTGTCATAACACACCGCAAGAGTTCCTATATCACAACGACAACACTCTCTCAGCTATGATAATTTAACAATTTGAACCAATTCAAAACCATGACAATATCTACCGGACTCCACTAGTGCATAAATTTAAGATCTTTTGTTCCCGTGTGCGTTTCAATGGAATTCAATGTTTTATCCAATACTATGAATTTACCTCGATCGTTTGGCTATGTTGGAATCTGTGTGGTCGCGCGATTTGCAGCACACAGCAAACATTTTCAAAGTTCATTCACACGGTGAATCTGATACTTACGAACGTGGCAGCGTTTAATAAAACATAGTGTGGCAATGAAACGACAAAGAGATAAAACAACGTATTGACAAGTCGTCCCAAACAGGGACGGTAGCAGGCGAGGACACATCGGTTCTAGAGGCCACACGCCACAACTGAGATTTTGCTCTAAATCGCTATAGGTATAATCCATATGAGCGTTTTGAGGCCTACCATAAATTTGAGCCAGCATCTAATTTTAATCTGATAATTGATCAAAAGAGCAACTCCCCACCAATCGTTTCCCTTGTTATGGGGGATTTCCACCGATGACGTCACGTACAATCTTCAAATACGTGACCTCCCTTTACTTGAAGTCACATATGATAGATGGCTACATGAAAAAGAAAACGAGGAGAACCAACCTTGCGACACAATTAAAATTATCAAAACAATCTAACTGCACTCATCTATGAATTCTCGACTCCTTAAATAGGACTTGACGCATTAATTTGTGGTGTGCAGCCACTGTGCAGGCAATATGCACACTACCGCCGTCGGCCAATTCGTCGGGGAAATTTACTTCCGGCTCTCAACCCATCGACTTTCTGTCAATGAAATCGAAAGCTCTTGTGCAACAGATCAGGTAGTATTGCCGTGCTATTCTTTGTTGCATAGGTCAGGGTGGTATTGTCATGCTATTCTTTGTTGCATAGGTCAGGGTGGTATTGCCGTGCTATTCTTTGTTCAACAGGTCAGGGTGGTATTGCCGTGCTATTCTTTGTTCAACAGGTCAGGGTGGTATTGCCGTGCTATTCTTTGTTCAACAGGTCAGGGTGGTATTGTCGTGCTATTCTTTGTTGAAGAGGTCAGGGTGGTAATGCCGTGCTATTCTTTGTTGCATAGGTCCGGGTGGTATTGCCGTGCTATTCTTTGTTTGCACAGGTCAGGTGATAATGCCGTGCTATTCTTTGTTCAACAGGTCAGGGTGATAATGCCGTGCTATTCTTTGTTCAACAGGTCAGGGTGTATTGCCGTGCTATTCTTTGTTCAACAGGTCAGGGTGGTACTGTCGTGCTATTCTTTGTTGCACAGGTCAGGTGGTATTGCCGTGCTATTCTTTGTTCAACAGGTCAGGGTGGTATTGCCGTGCTATTCTTTGTTGAGCAGGTCAGGGTGGTATTGCCGTGCTATTCTTTGTTCACAGGTCAGGGTGGTATTGCCGTGCTATTCTTTGTTCAACAGGTCAGGGTCAGGTGGCATTGCCGTGCTATTCTTTGTTCAACAGGTCAGGGTGGTATTGTCGTGCTATTCTTTGTTCAACAGGTCAGGGGTGGTATTGCCGTGCTATTCTTTGTTCAACAGGTCAGGGTGGTATTGTCGTGCTATTCTTTGTTCAACAGGTCAGGGTGGCATTGCCGTGCTATTCTTTGTTCAACAGGTCAGGGTGGCATTGCCCGTGCTATTCTTTGTTGCATAGGTCAGGTGGTATTGCCGTGCTATTCTTTGTTCAACAGGTCAGGTGGTATTGCCGTGCTATTCTTTGTTGCACAGGTCAGGGTGGTATTGCCGTGCTATTCTTTGTTGCAACAGGTCAGGGTGGTATTGCCGTGCTATTCTTTGTTCAACAGGTCAGGGTGGCATTGCCGTGCTATTCTTTGTTGCGCAGGTCAGGTGGTATTGCCGTGCTATTCTTTGTTGCACAGGTCAGGGTGGTATTGCCATGCTATTCTTTGTTGCACAGGTCAGGGTGGTTATGCCGTGCTATTCTTTGTTCAACAGGTCTGGGTGGTATTGCCATGCTATTCTTTGTTCAACAGGTCAGGTGGTATTGCCGTACTATTCTTTGTTCAACAGGTCAGGGTGGTATTGCCGTGCTATTCTTTGTTGCACAGGTCAGGGTGGTATTGCCGTGCTATTCTTTGTTGCACAAATCAGAAAGCGATAAAGATTTCCTCTGAGGTAGTACCGAGCAAAGCAAAGGCTCAGTCTTTGTTTGATGCAGGGTGTTTTTTCTTTTCTTTTCTTTTTTTTTCAAAAGAGAATGGCGCAAGTGATTAAAATGAGCTTACCTTGTCGGGGTACATTGAATTTGCCAGTGCTTGTATATAGTCAATGGAACGAGAGAATGGAACAAGAGAGGCAGTTTGCCTATAATAATTGTTTGATTCGCTTGTGAAGAACGCATGTGACAGCAAAAAGAAAGGCACAGGGTAGGTGAGAATGGGGAGAAGTATGACCATACAACACCACCACCTGACGACAAGCACAGAAAAATGTAGAAAGCTGTACGCATGAACACAAGTGTGTACCCACACCTCTCTGTTGACCGTTATTTTTCTTTGGCACCCTGAGGTGCTGTGCCCCCACGCCCCTTCCTCCACCCCATTGTTTCAGTTCACCGCACTGTGCCAGCCCCCCCCCCCCCCCCCCCCCCCCCCCCCCCCCCCCCCCCTTTCTTTCTACCCCCACCTCTCCCCCCTCACTCCTCCGCCGCCCCTTTCTTTATCGACTCCCTCCCCCCTTCCCCTTTCGTTCTCCAACGCATCACTCTGAAATGCTCCGATTTCATTACTTCTGCTTTCACTGCCACTTACGGAATGACCACATACGCGCTTGCCGAGGTGAAAGTTTATCCTGACTTATTTCTGTCAGAGAGAGTGTGACGTATATTTTGACGTAGCAAGCCTGATGTTTTACTGTGTACATTTTTTTTTTTTTTAAATGTCTAACTTGCTCTCTATTTAGTTGTAGGTTACATTTATTTATATTTCCGCTTCTACCTGCAAAAGCAAGTATTGCAAGACAGAATAACAATTTTGTGATATGAATTCATTGCTGAACATGTTAATCACAGATTTACAGCCATTAGGCCTACTATTCAGTGATCTCTTCCATCATTCGATGACTGGAAAAAAAACTTCACAATATTTCACATTCTGTCAGGTTTGATTAATCATGCTCATGCTTATACTTGCTTTGACAATGCCGACGTAAAAGTTTAACCCCCCCCCCCCCCCCCCCCCCCCCCCCCCCCCCCCCCCCCCCCCACCCCCCCCCCCCCCCCCCCCCCCCCCCCCCCCCCCCCCCCCCCCCCCCCCCCCCCCCCCCCCCCCCCCCCCCCCCCCCCCCCCCCCCACCCACCCACACACACACACACACACACACACACACACACACACACGCACGCACACACACACACACACACACACACCACTTACAAAAGCACACACACAGACAGACAACTGAATTAGCATGATTGCATAAACTCACCTGTTAAACATATAGTCAAAAAGTGCTTTTTAAGGAAGGTAGACGTAGCGCTCGCACACACACACACACACACACACACACACACGCGCGCGCGCGCGCGCACACACACACACACACACACACACACACACGCACACACACAGTGCGTACCCATGTTTTGAAGGTGATTGAACGCACTATCTCTGTTGCGAATCAGAGGAAGAACGTATGATTTAACAACAAATCTCAGGTGACAAAGGAGGAGGCATGCTACGTGCGCTCAGGTTAATCAATATGGAATTTCCACATAGGATCCTAGCCAAAACAACGAAGGCAATGAATCAGCGGCATTACTTCAATGCCGCTCATTCCAGCTCGTGTTTACACTCCCAGCCCTGGCATCGTCAATCCACAAAAGCAGTCAGTATCAAATAACCACGCAACAACCCATGACAGAGACACTGTAGCGCTGCAGTCACTTTGGTGGTGTTCAGTGGCGCTTGCTCTGATCCAACATATGCAGGACACCACCTACTAAGCCCTGCTGATGTCAATAATTGCTCAGCCGCTCAGCCAGTGTGAATGAGAGTCCCTTCGAAATGCGCCACCTCCTCTGTCCAGCGACAGTCCCTACAAACTTACTGACACCGACGAGCTTGATACAAACTCACCAAGGACATAGACGTGTAGAGGAAAACGAAACCGAGGTCACCGCGAGATTAGGACATTGAGGGCCACAGAACATGAGACTTTCTTTTTTTTTTTTTTTTTCTTCTTAATGTTAATCGATGAAGAAAAAAAAAAAAAAAGGGGTTAAGTGTTCCATTCTGGTCAGAGACATTTTTGGGCTGTACTTTAAGTTTATACTTTGATAAAATATCTCGTGTCAACCAGGTCTATTGACAGCGGGAAAGACTTAACCGAGATTCTCTTCAGACGCCACGGAAGACCTCATGTCCAAAGCTTGGCCGTGTCTGGAGTTGAACGGTCTTCACTTGTCAACAGAACAGCAACAAGAACGCGGGATGCTCACAGCAGCTGCTTTGCAGTGGCGTTTTTCACTGGTTGGCTATGCAGTCACGAAATATAGGCTGGTATACACGTGGGAACGCTCCTGTGGAGGTTCTGTCGTGCGACATCCGGTAGCCAATACACAACGGCATCTACCAGTGCGCAATTAATCCCTTGACATCTTAATGGAATGTCCTGTGCGTGCCTGCACTTTATATGAACATAGCGCAGGTTTCCAAGGATGGTGCAGGATTGCTCCCAGCTGGTGTGTTCGGCAGAACTTCTCAAGTCCCATCTACACCTTCGGGTGTATCTTTTTCTTGTCTGCCTTTTGGCTAACACTGGAGAAAGACCAGTAAGACCTTATAGCGAAAGCTTGGCCATGTCTGGAGTTATACTGTCATCACCTGTAAGCAGAACAGCAACGAGTGAGGCTGTAGGAACGCTCCCGTGAAAGTTCTGTCGGGTTCAGTCCAGTGGCTACTGTACAATGGCATCTACCAGGGAGCAATTCTGTCCCTTGACCTCTGAATGGAATGCCCTGTGCGTGCCTGCACCGTATGTGAACACAGCGCAGACTTCCAAGGGTGGTGCAGGATTACCCCCACCTGGTTTGTTCGGCATTTGAGGACAGTACTTCTCTGGGTCTAAACCACATCTCTGGGTGTATCTTTTTCTTTTATTTCTCCCAGTGTCAACCAGACCCAAGAGATACAGACACTTGCAGTGCTGGTCAAATGTGTACAACAACACTCTCAAAGACATCCATAAGTGGATGAAACTCGATCAATAGTTCCAGTCTTCCCATTTGGGCTTAAGGCAAATCAATTCTAGGCAGGAGCCAATGGAAACCAAAAGATCACGCAATTAATTGGCTCTGAACCAAACCTACAACCACTCAGCCCACAATACATGACGCTAACCATTGCATCAGTGCAGCTGGCCCGATATTAAAGTTTACCAGGACACATATACACATGCTCAACCACACAACCAAAAAAGGGACAGTTACACATGCACTTCGTAGCGCAGGTGGGTCAATAACAAAACACTTAAGACGTACATGTGTTCTCTTGATTTTCTTTCTGCTCATAAGAAAACATAATCACTCAAGAAACATAGACTGCCTCAGACAGACATCATACAAACACACACACATATACATGTATATATATACCTACATACACGCATGCATGCACGTACACGCACGCATACACACACACATATACACACACACACACACACATACTTCAAAGTTGGGGTGATTTTTTTTATTCATCATTCACTACAAACTGATAAAAACATGTAACAGACAATACAGACACGCACAACTGTCATCTGGACTTGTGACCTGACTGGCACTTCCATCAATCCAGTAGTTTTATTCTAATGGTCTAGCCCATCACGCATAAACCCTTTCATGGCTGTCACAAAACACGAAAGGAAAAAAAAAAATGACAGAGTTCTGTCCTGAAAATGGAAAATGCTTCATACAAAACATAACGATGAACAACAATGTGTAACACAATAGTTTCAGCCATTAGCAGATCTGACTCTAGACTGTGCTGAATGTGCCAGCTATTCAATTGAAAGTTTTGACCCCCCCCCCCCCCTCCCCCTTTTAACAAATGTTTTTAAAAGTCGGTCAGGCCATTTCAATGCCAAAAAATATCCATAAGAGAATGACTTACATTGAAACCCCCAGCTAAAGCCCCCCCCCCCCCCCCCCCCCCCCCCCCCCCTTTCAACTCAAAATAAAGTCTCCCTTCCTCAGAGACTTTTATCCCCTGCAATACTCTTCCCTGGTACCAGATTTACACCTGCCCAACTTTGATTACCCCCCCCCCCCCCCCCCTCCCCCTCCTGTTTCAGGATTGTAGTGGGATTGCTGGATCATTTTTGTTGGCATACCTGGTTCAAAAAATACTTCAGTTATTATACGATGGGATAAATTCTGCCCATCGCAAAGCATGACTTCAGCTGCATTTTACCTGAAATGTGTTTCTATGAATTTCTCAGAAAACAGAACATCAACAGAAAGATAGGTAGACAGATACATATCTATAGACAGACAGAAATATAGATAGGCAGACAGACAGATAGGTAGATAGATATATATCTATAGACAGATAGAAAGATAGAAATATAGATAGGCAGACAGACAGATAGGTCGATAGATAGACAGCCAATATAGATAAATTGACACACAGACAGACAGGTATGCAGATAAACAGACAGATTGACAGAGAGATAAACAGATAGACAGACAGACTGATATATAGATGAAAGGGTACATAAAAGTGGCCACAAACACATACACATTAAAGGAGGGGAAAAAATAACAAAGCAGCAAACAGTAATATGTAACAATTAAGTGGCATGAAAAAGGGAACATGACTCAGAATACATGTTACAGTACTACAGTAATTGAAGGATGGGGGAAAAAAAAACCGAACATATTCCAGTAAGATGTAAAGCAAGAATAAGGAAAGGTAAGTTAACAAATATCATGGCTAATGGAGTAATTTGCTTCAGAGTGGCTATACAGCAGAAATGTAAAATAAAATAAAAAGTTATTTTGACAATAATAATCTTAGCCAGAATACTACTATGGGTACCATAATGACATGAGATTTCACACAAATTCAGGCATAAAACAATATGTAATACCAACTGGACAACAGCCTTACCAATGTGAATATTAAAAAAGAACTTTTTCCCTGAAAGGAAGAAAGACTCATAATTGCATTGTCGCATTGCAACCAAACATTACTAAATGTTAAAGGATTCAAAATACTCTGTATTATTTGTGTACAAACATGATGACATAATCTGGGAATTTTCCAAACAAAAAAAAAAAATACCCACTATCTCGCATTCCTTTCCTATACTGTATTGCTGATCAACACCTGAACTAAAGACCATATACTCAATGAGCATCAAGAAACAAAGTCGAGCACAAAACATACTCTTCAGCCTCAACTCTTCCTAAATCATGGCGCCAACAAGACAGGAAACAAGACATGAAAACTTTTCATTGTCAATTTATTTCCCTCCCTGATCAGACTCCCTCTCTCTTAAGACCTGCTTTGCTGAAGCATTTTCTCTATCTACATTGATTTTACTTTCTAACCAAACACTGTTAGTTGCCTCAAGCGAACATCACTCCTGGCCTGAAAATGCCCCCAAAATTGGTTAGAAAACTGGTAGTGGGACAAAAGCTATCACTTTGGTTTTCTTTACTGACAAACCGGCCAAAAATTTGGCATGACGATTGCAGACAGATCAAAATCCAGTGTAATCAAAATCATGTTACAATATCAGCCAAGTGGCAACCATGTTGGAAACGGACATCATTTTGCTAGTAACTAAGTTTGCATGGTTTTGACAGTGAATAAGATGGAATTAAACATCCTGAATAAGAAGGAATTAAACATCCAAACTTGCAGATATGGTTCATTCATGCACACGTGCACACACACACACACACACACACACACACACACACTCACACACAAGAAAACTGAAACTGTCAGACAATAAAAGACAACTTATTACAAGAGCCGGCAGTTTTGAGTCAAGCCAGTCTTATTGGGTTTGATGCCTGCTTGTACCTTTTAACATTTTCAAAGTTATAATTCAAAGTCTGCCAACAGAAAATTTAAAAACAATGGCTGGAAGACCAGTGAAAGGTAAGTAATCAATAAACATGGTGTGGATTGAAAAAAAAAAAAAAAAAAAAAACATGGAGAGGGATGAGTATTTTACTTGGAGCTCACTGTGAAGAGCATTCTAGGAAGTTGGTCCCGAGTGATATTCTGCTCTTTTGAGTTATCTCAGAATTTGTTCACAATGAGTTAAGACTTCCTCTAAATTTGCTTCATTTACAATTTTTTTTTCTTTGTCTGTACAAGATTTACCTATCAGAAAAGAGTCCCTCCCTTAAAAAAAAAGTTGGAACAATATTCTCTTCGTCTCATGTCAATTCATTTCCTGATACAGACTCCTGTCCTATAAAGAGCAACACTTTTGTTTGTTTCCTTGCTTATTTTCTGGAAGTTTTCCCCAACACTTTATTTTCTAATTTTTTTTCCCCAAGTCTATGCTAGACTGACCACTAGCAAAAAGAAAAGGCTCTCGAGTTTCTGGAATCATTTTCTGTTTAATTACCTCCATCTAAAGATTTGCTTCTTCTGGAACATTGTTCCTCTTGTCCACACTAAATTTACCCTCATCCCCACCCCCATTCCCCCGCCCTGCAAAAACGCCCTTAAAAAGCCCCATTTTCAAGGACTGCTATGTGTCCTCATAGACAAAATCCACAATAAAATCAATAGTACTGTGGAACAGGCAGTATTTATCAATTCGAAACTGTGTCTACAATCTCAATACTCATTACCTCAGGAAAAAAAAAATTGTACCACCTCAAAACCTGAAAAAAGGTTTAAAGGGGAAAAAAGTAAAAGATTTTCCAAAACAAAAACGAAGTAATAATGTGCAAGAAAGGCAAAAAAAAATAGTGAAGCACAGAAAACACACAGACACACAGATAGGTTCAATCAAAGTAAACAGAAAAAAGGGGAAATTACTACCAGAGAATTTCCAAAAGATAAGGACATGATTTATACCAGTGAAAAAAGATGTACATACCTTCAAACAACTTCCTCTCCATGGGGCAAAAAAAACAAATTAAAAGAAAAAAGAACTTTCTAGACCAAAAGAAAATGAATAAGCCAACACGGCAGAAAAAACAGCCATGAAAAGTAAATAAAGATCATTTTAAGAATGAAAGCAAAAAAAAATGAGAGTTTATGGTAAAGGGGAATTACTAACAAAGA
This sequence comes from Conus betulinus, assembly GCA_016801955.1. NCBI lineage: Eukaryota > Metazoa > Mollusca > Gastropoda > Neogastropoda > Conidae > Conus > Conus betulinus. The sequence goes on from JADBJO010000167.1 coordinate 756,489, forward strand.
ATTTCCTGAAGTGGATATACGATTTGCTCTCAGCATATATCCAACAATGCACATAAACAAATGAAAGAAAAAGCCTGTTTCTCAATCATCTTCCTACCATGAGTCAAAATTCTGATATAATGACACTAATTCTATCTATATCAGTAGCCTTCCTACCACGAGTCAGAAATTCTGATATAATGACACTAATTTATCTATCAATGAACAAAATTATTGAAACATGCAGAATTTTTTTCAACTGGCCAGTCAGTCCCAACTTGCGTCATTTCCAGAGTTTTACGAGGTTCTTTTTTAAAAAGTAGTTGGTTGGTTTATGTAGCCAAAATCTTGATATTTTTTAAACATGATCTAGCCAGGTTTCATGGACAATTTCAGTTTTCATACTCAGATTCCTGACTCTTTTCCAAACTGTTTTAACCATTCACACAAACCAGTTAAAACAACATTACCATGGCAACTTTCGAGTTGACAACTTTCACTTGATATGCAGTGGATGAATACTTAAGACTCATACTTCTCCAAATTTTAACCATTTGACTGCTAGTTAAAGAAAAGAAAAAATATTCGCTTTTTTTACGCAAAATACAACTCCCTGCTTTGCTGAGATTTCTATCATGCTTTCTCTTTGCATAAGTGCCACTTGTGCACTTCAATGGCTTTTAAATAGTTTTTGTGTTTGTTGATATGTCAAAGCATCATATAATTTTTCCAAAGCTTGCTCTAAATTCACAAAGCTTTAAAGATCATGAAACTGCTGCTTCATTCCACACCCCCCCCCCCCCCCCCCCCCCCCCCTCCCCCCCCCTCATTTCCTGACTGTGCGAGTCTTGCTTGTGATGATCTTATTGCCATGCTCCCCCTTTACAGTTTAGTGGGCACTTCTGGTGTTGAGATCTTCTTCTTTCTTTCTTCTTCGTTTTTAGGGTTTTTTTTTTTTTTTTTTTTGTTTTTTCTTTTCATGTTCAGCTTTCTTGAAATTTGAAGAGAGTAGCCACTGTCACATTCATCAAAA
>JADBJO010000167.1:762500-770000 GCA_016801955.1 Conus betulinus
AAATAACCACTGTAATGAACTGATAATTAGGGACAAGATGATGGATGGATGGCCACATGATCCAGGACCAGTCTGACTGGCTCAACACAGATGAAATGGACTGGCCATACATACAGCTCCTTCTCTCCCTCAACTTCCTGGAGAGCCACTGGGGCACGGCACTGTAGAACAGTTCATCCGGGTTCCTCCAGTTCTGTCAATTTTGCGCCAAGGCCCGGATCCCTGCAGTTGCCTTCCCTGTCCACTCTGCGATGCTGTCAGTCCCTTGCTTTCTCTGTCTTCCTCTCTCCACAGTTCCCTGGAGGATTGTTTTCTGAATTGCCATTGGATCTTGTTACATAACTGTACCAACAAAGTTTCCTTCTCTTAATTGATGTCAGCAGATCTTCATATAGTTTTCTGTACTGCTTGATGGTTTCATCCAATTGTTCAATGATGAAAATGCGAATTTAAATGTTACAGTCAACATCGTCAGTCCCTTAACCCCAGGGTCGATGGAGGCACCACTTCAAACAGACAATCATCTTCAATCCTGGTCTGCCCTCTGCTGCTCTCTGGGAATCACCAAAGTTAGGCTTGTTCATTCCTGGATGTTGCCGTACCACCTTCTTCTTCTCTGTCTGCCCCTTTTTCTGTTCCATGTACTTTGCCCTGTAAGACGGTTTTGGTGAAGCAAGATGATTAAGAGATGCGGCCATAACATTTCAGTTTCAATTTCTTGACTGTTGTCAGCAGCTCTTCAAAGGGGCCAGTAGCTGCCTCAGGTCTTTTGCACCTTCTTTATTGTTTATCTGTTTTCTAAATAAGATATGAAGAATTTTGCTCGAGCATCTCTTTTCAAATGCCTGATTTCTTCTTCGCAGATCTGCAGTCAAGATTCATGTTTCACAAGCATAGGAAAAGATTGATATCACAAATACGTACATAATTCTCACTTTGGAACTGAGAAATGCTGTTCCAAACAGTGTTGAGTTTTTTAGAAGCAGTTGATGCTAAGGCCTTTCCTGAGAATGTACGGTGAATAACACCAAATACAAATTCAACTAACTAAAAGTTTTCCATTCTTTTATACTTCAGTTATTTAGCATCACATGTTCAAGTGTTCAAGATTCAGGATTTGACACTTTCCTGTAAAACTATATTTCAAAATGGACATTCTCCTTCTGAGTTATGATAAATAGTAAGATTAATGATTAACGAACAGTAACAGCTACATGTGAAGGCTGAAGTTTTTTTCAAGAGAGACTGACAATGACCACTGACTGACATTTTTATGTCTTATGTTCACTTCTGTAGGGATAGTGTTTGACAACCACACCAACTAAAAAATTCTCATTTATCTAATCAACCCTTTGATAATCTGCCATTATCTATCATGCCTTTGCAATCTATCAACCCATGCTCCATTTCCTCAGTTTTAAATCTTCAACAAGCAATAAAGCAGATTCGTTGATTGACTATATATCCTTACGCATATAGAAATGTTGTTTCTCTGTGTATGATTATGAAGTTTATAAAACAGCTAACATTTCTGAATACATATGTGAATCTCTTTGAACTCTTAGAATTTCTCCTTTGATGAAGGAATCAATATAAGAAAAAAAAACACTGAACACTTGACAAGCTGCTCAAGAAATACATCTACAAATTGTGCTACAAAATGAAAGACCATAAAAGAGAAACATACACACCCATACACACACAGAGACATATACATGGTTATCCACATTTATCATGTACCACAGATTTGTCAAACATCATCAGAGTTTACTTATCTCAAACTTTTTAGAATGACAAAGCCAAACAGAAGACTGAATCACTGAGCAGATATTTGTTTCTGCAAAAACGCTCTGACAAAGTCACCTTCTATGAGCAATAGATCTGAAAGACACACTGTTGCACAAAACGTTTCCATCCATAAACAACGTCCTCCACAGAAAAAGACGTCAGCACCTTTTCACAAAACTTTGGCTCCACAAACGAAAAACTCCACCTGAAATACACACATGCAGTTTCACATGATCTTTTTACATGGAAGAAACTCTATTCCACAAAAGAAGTTATCTTTTCTCACGACAAACACAGGAACACTGTCCACAGCTCTGAATAATGGGTTCATCCAGCGCAACAGAACATTTACTTCTCCCAGCAAGAACTGGCGATAGACTTTCTCATGAAGCTTGTCAGGAAAATGCGGTACGAAGTTGACCCTGCAGACCTTGCTGAAGCCTTCCCTCAGTTCGGGTGGTTTGAACTTTGACCTGCAGACATTCAGTATGCCACAGCCATCAGTTTAACTGTCTATGTAAAGAACTGTAGGTTTTTCAACTTTCTTCCTTACAGACCCTCCATGCTTTCCTCTACCCCCTTCCTCTTTGTAACTCGCAAATGAAACCTCGAAAGCTGTACTACATTTTCTCATTAATTCTTGCACTGTAAAACTGGCCTGTCAGCTGCCCCATCAGAGATATATGGACACAGAATTTTTTTTTTCTTATTTACTTAAGGGAAAAAAAAAAAGGAAGTAAAGACCACAGGAAAAATTCATAGATGTATATGTGTGTGTACATATGATATTAAGGGAAAAAGCATAATGGAGAAAAATCACTGACTGCGAGAAACAAGCAAAAGTATACATACACACTCTTACAAACACACACACATTTTCACTTACATATTAAGAACATATGAGTGAATATTTACACAAACACATGCACCCATTTCCATACCCACGCAATGCACATACTTCTCAAAAACACAGATAATCTAGATAATCCAATATACACATGAAGACACATGAATGCTTACATTAATTCTGATGCTACTCACTTGGTGGCATTAAAAATCTGTTCGTTGATAGGCTTGTGATCCTGTTTGTGATTTCTCGGAACTGTAAAAACATGCAACAAACAAATAAGAAAAAATCAGGTTACTGCTTTAGATGTATGTTTGGCTTAAAAAAAAAAAAGTCTTAAGTTTTGAAAGTGGAACAAACAGTAATAAAATCATCAGTTGACAAAAAAAAAATCTTAAGTTTTGTGGGTAGAGTCAACAGTAATATATTACATCATTCTGATCTGATCTCAGTAAGATGAATTTAAAATGAATACAATTTCTTGTAGTAAAGGATTTAAAAAGATGATTTTACATAAATGTAAAACACATACATTCACATACACACACACACAGCCACATGCACAGACACATTCACATATATTCATGTATATCGGATCAATGGTCATACTTTTAAAAAAAAAACAAGTTTATTACATAAACAGTACAGACTTACAAATGTAGATGTTGGCACTCATCAAAACAGTACAGTAATCTTGTATAACAATAAAAAAAAAAAAAGTATATAAATGCATTACACACATTGAAACAAAACAAAAAAAAAACAAAGACAAAAATAATGACACTATCATTAATGGGCACACTTCATCTTTCATACAGGTTTCCTAAAAATCAGGTCTGTTTTTTTTGTTGTTGTTGTTTTAGCATGATCTGCTTTAATGGATCCTGGATCTGCCCATGGATCTGGATCCGCACCACGGATCTGCATCAGAATTCCATGGGCTTGCCCTCAGGCCACACCCCATCTGCCTATCAAGTTTCATAAAGATTGGTAACCAACCAACCAACCAACACACATAAGCGAAAGCGTAAGGTACATGATGAGGATACTGAAATGCCAACTCACTCTTTCGTTGTGTCTGCACTGGGAAACCGAGAAATCAAAATAGAAGCAACGACAGGGCTTGCCAGCTTTTCTTGCACAGTCGATGTACCTGTGTGCGAACAACACAATGCCTTCCCGGTCAGGGTCTGGTCATCTATCAGCATGATCAAAAAACACCCTTGCACATTTACACACATACATATACATAGGAACACACACACACCACACACAAACTTAATTAAATGCATATGCATTTCTATGATGATAAACCTGCATTATGTTTCACTTATACACACACACATACACACACACACACACACACACACAGATGAACAGAAAGAGAGAGAGATACCTGCTTTTTTTTTTAGGGTGGAAATATTTACTGTCAACATAGATACACTGAAAATACTGCTGTTATTACAAACTCTATAAACCATTTTTACACTGAAGTCTAGTTACAAAAAATATGTTCCAGATGAACAGCATACGTAACAAGTGTAGTTTGCTTCACAATGAATGGCTTCCATCAATTCATGTCACTTACAGCCCAGCCAACCCTGAAGGACCATATCTGAGCTCTCAACCCACTGAGTCAACTCTCTACACAGATGTTTCAAGAAAAACAAAAACAAAACAAAACCATACACACACAACTTCTCTTAACAGATTTTCTAAAAACACACTGGAATTGCTTTAAAACCTTTCAATAGTGGGTGTTGATGAACATCGATTCACCTCTCAGTTTGCCTATCACATTTCCTGGCCTGCTCCGTCACTGGTCTTTCATACATAACAACACATTACCAATAATCAGTTCTCAGTCTGGAGTTCTCTACATCACAACTGCTTCACCATTACCTGGCTCTTGTCTCCGGGTCAACATTGGTGTTGTCGATGACGACACTCTTCCCAGCATCCAACGCTTTGGCACAATCGCTGACACATTTCTGCCACGTCTTCAGGGTATCCTGATAAAATGGGAACACATCCTACCTCACATCTGTCAGCTGAGCAGTTTGCTCCAACATCTAAAACAGTACAATAACACATAAGCTAATATAATTTGCTTCACAGTACAATCAAACAATGGCAAATACAATTTCACACTTGAAATCATAAAATGAAGGAGAATAAGCTGTTCTGTGCACAAAGATACACAGACTTTTCGCATTTAATGTATGGGCACAAAGGGAACCACTCAATAAATACCTGCAAAAAAAGGAGGGGGAAGGGCACTCCCTCAAAACTGGCTCAGCAACAAAGTAGCTGTTATCATCAGTAAAATGCTTACTTGGTGGTGACCTGTGTACGATGGATCAGAACATGCCCCACTGAACTCTTCCAAAGTCACTCAGCAGCAATGCAGTGCCTCCTCCAGTGGGTTGCCTCTTGAAGACCTGACTGATTCTGACTGCTCCCTGTGGACTGTAGTGCTAAGCTGTGACTGTGTATGTAGTCCTCAGAATAAGCTGCATGAGAGTAATGCCACTGAGGGTACACCCAATATGAACAACAGTGGGAAAAGGAGGCTCAAGGGGAAGGAGAAGGGGGGGGGGGGGGGGGGGGGGGCTCCAAAGTCCTCTTATCAACCAGATCTTCAATGAGAGAAGTGATCTTAATTGGGGAGATAAATTGAACACATACAAATGTTCCAGAAAAAGCAAGTCTTAACAGACAGAGAAACTTAACAAGAAAGTCATTGCAACTGAAGACAAACGAAGCAAGAAGTCAAGGATTAAAACCCTTCGTTTTGTTCAAACTTAAAACTTATGTCAACATAGCTTCAACAATGATCATGATATGGGGGCATAAGAGTGTTTGAGTAAGAGTGGGGTGGGTGGATGGGTTTGGTACACGGATGGATATCTGCATGAGTATATAAGCGTGTGTATACACGTTCATATGCATATGGGTGTCCAACTGTCCTGTGTTGCCATTGTATTTACTTCTACTAAAGGCATATACAACCAATTAGATTTTACACCAAATTTGAAAGAAAGTCCTAATCATTAGTAGTACCTCTGACGTCAACTTGGTTTTTCACATTTGTCTGACTGTCAGTTTTTATTACAAGTGCATTATGCTGTATTTCATTTTTCAACAACTTAAGACATAACATTTTACAACAAAAGTAGCATCGCAAAAGGGTATAAGGTCAAATATCTAGTTATAACTCTCATCTTATCTTGTACGATGAAAAACAAAACAGGACAGCTTTTTTTTTTAATGACTATAAACTCACCTGATTGATGTGAACATAGCCCTTAGAAACTAGGTGCTTCTTTGCGAAGGAAGTCTTGCCGGCTGTAACACACATCACAATGCCGATCTGAACATCGTCAAATCAGCTCAAAAAGCAACACTCATTTCAACTGCACTGTCCCCTATCAAATGTGTCATCCCTCCTGCCTATATGAACTTACAGTAGCGATAGTTCGATACTCCTTATATCTTTGGGGACCTGGAATATGAGAGTAAAAATCATGAGGACAGCAGCACACTAATCACATAATTTGCTTTATTTTCTCAGTTTTCGTAGTTCACAGGCCATTTTTGCCTAAATTCCTAATTTGCTAACTGACAGGGACCTCTGTGTTTTTGTTATCAAACAGTTTATTTGGGAAGGACTAAGTATTAAGCTGGGGCATTCTGAGCCATATGCTCTAGATCTTGTGGGTGCCATTTGCAAAGCACTTCCTAATACGCACAAAGGTGTGAAAAAAAATTTTTTTTCAATCTTAATCCAGTGTGACAGACATGAGTAAGAATGTGACAATGATAGAGTGAAGTCCATTTAACGTGACTGTAGATGATTTAAGCATCATCAGTTCCACTGAATCAACACTGTATACAACAGTAATATATATGGGTGCTTTTGAAATCAATTCAAACTTTCAGTGGCAATGATTTAAACGACTAAGACAGGGCATGTCAGCATCAACATGTGTATCTTCCCGGTGCAGGAGAGGGACCACAAATGTCTGCTGTAAACATCCACAGCAGACAGGCAGACAATGCAGATAGAATCGCACCCAGAAATGGATCTTTATACACAACTTAATGCGCACATGTTTTCCAGAAGATCATATTTGATTTTACACTACACTACACTAATTCATGGGTTCATCTGTGTTGTACATACTGTGTCAAGAAAAAAGAAAAAAAAAGTTTTAAAGTTAAAAGACTTGAACTTACTTGAACCCATCAATGCTAAATACAAAAAAACTTTTTTAAAATGGGGACCTTAATGGGAGTCTTTATTGGAAGGACAATCTAGCTGAGAAAATGTTCTTAAGAAAATCAGTAGTTGGGAGGATAATCTAGCAGAGACAAATAGAAAAAATGTTCTTAAATATTTCCTTTAAGTCAGGTCTTTGAAAAGAAGGTTTCACTTTATTTGCTAAAGCGCCATATCTAGAGACAGCTATATATCATGCCATGCAGGATCAGAAGTTGGGTCTAAATCAGATGTTAAATGGGATTGCCAATTCAGAAATCTCTAAAAATGACTTACAAAAATCCTTCTGTAAAATCTGTAAAAAGTACCTCTGGTGGCAGTCTGGTACACATGAAGGGAAAAAAAAATGTTCTATGGATAGACAAGTCTTCAAAAGTGATGGGTAGGATGGGAAAGGGACACCCTTCATTCGGAGGGTTTTTAATGATGTTTTGTTTCATTAACATTTTTCAATTCGTCAGGGAGCATATAATATCATGTTTCGTTACTAGGAATTGGCATAGATAATAAGTGCTTTGTATTTAAGATCTCATTTTGACACTTGTAAACTGCACAGCATCACCAAAATTTCAGTCTGTCCCCC
>JADBJO010000167.1:772500-777500 GCA_016801955.1 Conus betulinus
TGCAAGAACATACATACAGACACAAATGTGCATGCGTGCACACGCACACGCACACACACACACACACCTCTCAAAATATGAAAAACATGCTGGATGCAAAAAAAGAAACCTAAGAATCAAACAGGCCTCACCTCCTGAGAGCCACTGATCAGGTTTTCCCCTCCCTGCAGCAGGGGTTTGTCAGTGCTGATTGTCCTCTGAACACACAATATCTTACACAATACTCACAGTTCTCTGCACCTTAACATCATACATATAACTGAAGGGCCGATGATCATCTATGTGAACAATTTCACAAACAAATCTGATGGGGTGAGAGTTCTCTGAGCAGCATGTAACATCACACACACACTACTGAGTGGCTAATAAGCCTCCTGAGCACATAGAATCATGCACAATACCATGGGCTGATCATCTTTGGACCACATGTCACATATAATCATTACAGGCTGAAAATCTTTTTAAAAAAAAAAAAAAAAAAAAAAAGATTTCAAACAATACTAGCTCAGGATTCATTTGCACAAAATTCTGACCAGTTTCAAAGAATTTTAAAAGCAGTTATTATGACTCCCCCGAATAATGTGGACAAATGAATCACAAGACAAAACACGATGCATTTCGACCTCTAAGGTCTTCTTCAGGCAAGATGAACACTCAGGACAACGAAAATGAAGATTGAGCAATCACTTATCTTTGTCTAATTCAATGCAAGGTGGGGTGTTCAAATCTCAAAACAAGATTTGAATGCTTCTTCAGCGGAATTCGACAAAGATAAGAAAAAGAGCTGTCCATTTAACAAAACCACAGCTGAATCAATACCGTTTCAAACTTCAGTGGCAGACTGTAGATCACAGAGAGTAGTGTAAACTGTGTGGGAGTGTTCGCAATCATTTCAAATTCACAGGCATCATCTTCTGGACATCACTGCTTAGTCATCTCACACTTGTGAGATGACTAAGCAATGATGCCCAGAATAGATTCGAGATTTCAGAAATTAACGAAGTTACCATAACAGTCAGCACTACAAACACGCAAGAACACACAGACACATGCAGAGCAAACCTTATCCATGTTTTGATGTTGACTCAAATTTTGGTACCATAAGGACTTACAGATTTTCTTTTTCTTTTTTCACTGTACCCTAGTTTCACAGGTTCATCTCTGACCTAAAAATTTAATTTGGCAATAATATAAATGCTACCCATTAAAAAAAAAAAAATGTGATCGCTAAACAGTTAACCCAATATGCTGGTCAGGCCATAAGCAGAGGTAAAACAGAAAGAGTATACCTATTCCCCCACCTTAATCTGATTAACTATATAAACCCAACACACCACAGACACAAGACAGGCAGATATCCCTTACAGGATCAAAGTCAGGCAAGGTGAAGGGTGCCGCCTTGTGTCCCATAAAAAAAACTCTTCAGGTGTGTGAAAAGTCAGTCCAGCGTTGATGGCAAACTGCATCCAACAAGACAAGGCAACAACATAAGCAGTGAGGAAAATCTTTTTTGCAATAAACCAATAAGAAAAAATCGAAAAGATGTTAAGAATTAATGAAAGGAGAAAAAAAAAAGCAATATGAGAAAGACCAAGAAATGAAAAGAAAGAGACAAAGCACAGAAACACAAGACAGAGATAAAGAAGACATTCAAAGAAAAAAACACATTAAACATCTTCTTTAATTTTCTATTTGAAAAAAAAAAGAACCAAAAGAAAGGCAATACCACTTGGAGACTACAGGGTAGGTAGTACAGAAACTAAGAGCCAACATTTTCTGGAGTTGAATTTTTGTTCTGTCAACAAGCTACTGTCACTAAAAATGCAAAATCATACAGTTTAGGACAAATTCACTGCCTGTCTATACACTTATGAACAGAAAAACAAACATTCAAAGAACGAGAGCTGTGACTGATACACGCACACACACACGCAAGCACGCACGCACGCACGCACGCACGCACACACACACACACACACACACACACACACACACACACACACACACAGCTATCGCACCAACAGAGATATCACACACACGCACACACACACACAATACACATACCAATTTAATATCAATCCTACATTTGGAATACATGTTATCATGTTAACGGCTTCAGTTCATGTATTATAATCTGTGGTGCTTCAAATGAAGATTTTTTTTTTTAAATGTACAGGTGGTTTGTAATTCATTCATAATTCAAATCACTAACAAAGCTCACAGCCCTTACGTTGGAAATAGTGAAAAATAAAAAGCAACTGACAAACCCACTACATTCCAACCCCACTAACAAAAGGAAGCATTACCAGTCGATCACTGCATGAAAAAATTCTTCTTCTTCTTCGGTGCCCAATCAGCTTCTCTTCCAGCAGCATCTGACCATGATAGGACACAGGTTTTCAAACGTTGAACAAACAAACACATGTTCATGGCCTGAGATGATCATAAAAGCTGAAACCTCAGTATAATATTTGTAAAGAGCAATACCTTCCACTGGCAACTTGATGCACTGTCCATTCCCCATTCACAAAAATAAAACATGCAAAATCACTCCCTCACTCTCCCCCCCTATCCCCAGTCCCAAAGCCCCCCCCCCCCCCCCCCCTGCCCCTTCCTCTTCCCACACTAAACACACAGCTTGCAACAGAAGAAGTTTCAAAGGAAACACTAACTAAAAACTGAGTATGTTGAAACTGAAGAAGTCGTTACCAGAAAGTACACATAAACAGAAAATATTTCAGAAAAAAGCCTTTAAATAGTTTATTAAGTGATTTTTTTTTCCCCTACATGTCTTTACACAGATGTTTATATTATTTATCGTCAACACAGCACTGGCCTCCAAGGCTGGTACAGGACTGCTCTAAAGGCAGGTGAAGACAGTGCTTCTCTGGGTCCTCCCCAGCACCCTTTGGGTGTTTCTTTTTCTTTTTCTTAAGTGATGTTTTTTTTCCCTACATCCTACATGTCTTTATACAGATGTTTATATTATTCAGCAGCAAATGAACAATAACAAAAACAATAAAACTACAAATAAAATACGGGATCAAACAATGCCTAGTGACAACCTACTACAAGGCAAAAGCACATTTCTAAAGTTAAATGTTTTGATGAAAAACTATTCATCATGAAAAAAAAAAAACCTCTAAGAAACCCCCACAAAAGTGTTATCATAAAAAAAAAAACCAGCACAACATTATATGTCAATTCACCCAAATAAAAATTCAGTTAATAAAGACAGAGAGAGAGAGAGGACAGAGAGTAGAACAGAGGAGGATGAAGGGGAGAGAAACAAAGGGACACCGAAGGCAGGGGGCAGTACAAAGGGTTTGGGGGGAAGGGGGGGGAAGAAAGAAGCCAAACCATTCAAACAGGGATGTCTGTTAAGAATATCTAACACCATAGCATTCTGAAGGTTCCAGCAAGTAATAAAAGAGATATCAGTAAGTTTTATCTTGCACATGCATGCACAAGCGCACACTCATAACGCACATGTGCGCGCACACACACACACACACACACACACACACACACACACACACACACACACGCGCACACACACACACACACACACACACACACATACACACACACACACACACACACTCACATAGAGGCAGGCACAGAGCTTTTGATCAATAAACTAAATGACTTTTTGCTCATGTATACTAGGAAAAATATCAACAACACAAAGGATCTTACCTCCTACATAGAAGCTGTCTGACATCTTGATTGGTATTCCATCATTTTTCTGCAAAGAAACAGATCCATGGTCCTTGATATGGACTGCGTTTCAAAAAAAATAAATTATGAAAGCCTACAGAAACAACTGAAGAAATAAAAAGAGATCTCTGAAAAAAAAAACTTACATAAAAAGAAAACGATTAGGAAAAAAAAAAATGTGAATACAACAAGCCCCATCCCTACCCCATCTAAAAAAAAGAAAAAGGTTGGGAAAGAAAATCAATAAAATCCTCCATCGCCACCCAATCTCCTGCTCCTGACTAACATACTTTAACTCTTTTCCCCCCTCATATTCTTAACAAGTTAACTTGCACACACTCCTTTTAGTCAACAGCACTGGCAAAGTTTTGTGCAGGAAACTGAAAAAAAAAAAAAATCAATCCTATGAGACGCTTCAGAAAGCTGACAGCAACAATACCTGTTTCTTCAAGATCTGCCACATTCCTAGAGCTGGTTTGCGGTAGGAGCCCCTCTGGTGGAGATGAAGATCTGGACCGGCACCTGAAGCTTGTTGACCACCATCTCAAACTTATCCTGCAGGTCTTCGATCTTGATTTTTCCTCGTCCCACTCCCAGCTGTCGGCAGAAAATTTGCTTTGAAACAAAATCTTCTGTCACTGTCACCAATCTGATTATCTCGCGAGACAAGAATTGCCTTCATTCTGTGATCCTGCTTGGGGAAAGACATATCTCAAAAAATACTGTCAGTGTAAACATTATTCTAAGTCAACTGGAAAGTACTGCGTTTAGTTATATGGTCAAGTTTATGCCCTGTGTAATATCCAGTGGATTAGCTAACAATTGCTTTGAAATAAAATTCTTCATACTGTTGAAATTACAACTTCAGCACAACACAGTTTGTAGGCAGAGCATCAAAGTATACACTACAAAACATCAACACAGTTGACAAGTCTTCATTCCTGCGTTATTGATATAACGTAAATTAATGAGCAATAAATCTCACCTGGTTTGTGAAGAACACGATCTTGTAGTTGGCAGCTACCAAGTGCTTCAGCCTTCCATATACTTCTGGCATCAACACCCTGTCCACAGACATGCAAATGATCAGTTAAATCTAGAATAATCACAGCTCTGTGGAAGAAGACGGCTTCTTTCTTTTACACACACACACATACACACACACACACACATATATATATATATACATACTGATAGATTAGATCAAAAGACGGATCGACAGCTCACAGAAATAGATACATAGATATACCCTTTACTCTGACCAACTCTGACAAATGGAT
>JADBJO010000167.1:780000-850000 GCA_016801955.1 Conus betulinus
TGTCTTTTTCTTTTTCCTTCTTAAAGAAGTCGGTGACCTTCGGAGCTGTGGGTTTGCCACTTCCCAGACCTTTCTTGCTGCTTTGCATCCATTCTTTCAGGCTTACTGTCTTCTCTCGGCCTTTTCCTGCACACTTGGTCCCTCTCCTCACTGCTCCCTGGTCTTTCACTGTCTCCACCGGGCCTCGACTGTTTCTGTTTACTATCTTCTCTTGGTTTGCTCTTGGATGCTTTTTCGTTTTCCTCCCCGTTTCTCAGACCCTCATCATCTTCACTAAGTTTTGACATTTTGGGTTTCTTTGCCACAGGTGAGTCTTCCTTCATTCCGTTTGTGTGCTCCTGTGATCTCTTCCTTCCAATGAAGGGCAGGTCTTTGTCAGGTTCCGAGCTTACTGACACCTGGTCTGCTTCTGCAGAGTTTTCTGCGTCCTTAAATTTGACCTTGTGAGGATACATTCCCCTCAGGATGAAAAGTATGGAGTCTGGAGACATGCACACCGTTTTTCCGCGCTCCAGGTCCTGTCCATCGATGGCAGAAGTGTTTGCTCCAAGCTGTGTCACCTTGATTTCCCTGGTGTTCCAGCTGACCTGGATCTCCACTAAAACCATACAGAAACAGGATTTGACATTATTGACAAAGAAGTGTTTTCTTAGATCAAACACAGCATATCAAACCAGATCAGGAGCAACTCTGTCAGATTGGAGGTTAAATTTAAAAAAGTGTTTACAATTGTGAGTTGCCAGTTAATCAGTAAATTCAATAGAAAGAATGCTTCTCTGCATATAAAAATGTAAGGCAGTCACAATTTCACAGTCTCACATATGACTTTGAACTACAAACAGACTCTGAAGAAGGATGTTTATTATGTTTAGTTTTTCTGACTAGTTTGCTTGTCTTGTTTTTGTTTTCATTTTACAGAGCCAATATCATTTTTGGAAGATTTTTTGAAAGCTTAGTGAACTCTGATTGTTCAGACACTGGGTCAAAGATATATATGCTTTTCAACCTCTAAAAAAGGCAGAACTGCTATCAGCAGTCACTAAATCTCTTGTGATCTTAGATTTGAGCTGCAAGCATAGAACAAAACAAACAACAAAAAAAACCAATATTTTCCTCTACAAACACAAGCAAAACCAGACTTTGCCAGAGTGGGAAAACATACTAAGTTTGAGTTTCTCATCCATTTTATTAGATCTAGTTTTAAAAGTGTAAACCTATCTTGGAACACTGTTAAAAGCAGGTCCATTTGTTACCACTGATTTTCATTTCTCTGGTGCCAGTTCTATTACTGGTTGTTTTTGGCGACAGTGCAAGCAAGTCAGTGTTGGACCAATTTGCGAAATCCTTAGCACTATCACAGAATCATAAAATTCATCTTAAGCAAAAAATCAAAATCAACTGAAATATCTTACTGAAGTTAGTGAAATCCTATCCCAACACAGAATGCTGGATAATGACTTTCCAAGATGAGGCTAGTAAAAGGCCTGGTAATTGTTTATACTTAGTATGATCAAAAACGATGATGAAACTGTTCAATGGAAAACAAAGTACAAAAAGAAAAAAAAAAAAAAACCTAGTGCACCATCATATCAAAAACAAATTAATGATTTGGCTTAATCAGCCTTGTCTGACTATCCAGAGCTGATATATTTTTTTTTCTTTTGTAACCGTACAGTTGCTAATGTAACAGATAGCATTTTAAAATACAACCTTTCCTGATGAAGTTTTTCAGACCGAGAAGACTGTGCAGAAGCAAACTTTAAGCTTATTGATTTCTCAGCACATGACACACAGCTGTAGACACTGAACTGAGCGCGACCACCACAGCATCATTAGACACTATCACTTTTGCAGCGATCGATCGAACACATTACCTGAACAAATCTGTAAAAAATTTACCTTGTAATCGGGAACACCTCGCTTCAGTTATCTGTGTGCGGCGGTGTGCGGCCAACTCTCACCGGCGTGTTGTCGGGCAGAGGGATCGGATCGTGTAGTCGTTGCAGACACTCCAGCACGCATTCACGCACCATTTTGACAGATTCGCGGTACGAGCTCTTCACGGGCGACGGTAAACTCGTACTGCTACACTTCCTCACTGAACTCTGGCAAATGCGAGGAAGCTTTGTCGTAAAAAACGTTGAGAGCATTAATTTTTCATATCTGCTTTAGAAATAATACACGAAGGCGTTAATAAGTATGTTGTCGCTCAGGATTTCAACCCGTAGGTCTTCGGTTGCGTTGCAAAGTTCTTTTTTGGTGTCAGATCTTCAAATGGGTTTATCCTGAAATATGTAATAGCAGGCCTAGCTTCATCTCATAGCTTATCTTTCCGACGCGATTCATTTGATTTCTTGGTTCTGCCGACTGAAAACAAAAGGTTTGTGGAGATTTAACATGTTTTGAAATCGTATATGAACGTGTGCTCATATATAGGTGTCAGTGGCGTTGCCAAACTTTGCGTTCGAGCAAGATTTTTGTTTCTCTTGTCAGACATGAAGAAGAATGACTGCTTGGTGGTTGGCAGGAAGAATTGTACGAGTTTGACAGTGTTACCGTCAAACTCTAATCTTCTTCCTACCATTACCAACCACCAGGCACTCTCCATAGATCTGTCAGTGACAGCAGAGGTATTCAGAGAACTATGAGAGACTCTCAGACAAGCATTTCGACCGTGAATTCCTTACACTCGGGGTGAGGCTGCATCCAGGTTATGACTTATAGATGTCCGTCTGCTATTAGAAGTATTTTTGGCGATGCCAGGCTTCAGATTTGTACTTTCTTGGATGGATGGACGTCTCAAGTCAAAGTCAAAGGTTGAATTTTACGTTCTCTCAGCTGGAATCCCATAAGGACAAGACAATACTTGCTGACTGAAGTCTGTATTTTTCGTGGCCATCGTTGTTGTTGGCTGCAGTGTTGTCTCGTTCCGGATGGGAGCTGTCGTCTGTCACTGTATCAGCACTGGTTTCGTGTGAACTACAGTTCGCTTTCTGATGTTGATCAGCCAGTGGTGGGCGTTGGTTTCTTTGCCGCTTTCCCACTTAAAAGGCCAGTCTCAGGTCCACCAGGCAGCCTTCTTCATGCTCAGGTGGCAATGGTTCTCTGCTTTGCGAGGCCACCTCAAAGAGGAAGCATGACAAAAGTCTCAGGAATCCTGTGTGGCAAAGTGAACTTAGGGCATAGGCAAGAGCCTGATCGAAACCTAGGATTTTCAATTCGATCTTACAAGTGCAGGATGCTCAATCTCATCTTCGTGCCTGCAACTTTGGACAGACCTTTCATGTAGACAAAATCTGCTGGGTATTGCGGATCAGCAAAGGTAGCAGAGACAGCAAGCAGCCAGCGCTCAGGTCAGCCAGGCAAACAATCTTGAGACCAGGCCAAAATTTATGTTTCTCTTCTCTTTTATGTCACCAAGGATGGTCAGCAAGCATCTGTCAGCGAGAACCCTTCAGCAGAGAACAACCCCGAACACTCACACACACACACACACACTCTCCTTTTATACATGCTTATCGTCAATCAGTCTAACGACCAACACTACCACATCATCCTAAGAACATAACATCGAAACAAATCTAATGACCAACGCTACCATATCATCCTAAGAACATAACATCAAAACAAATCTAATGACCACTCTCTATAACGTCATCGTACCAACATGACATCGAAGCAAAAATAATACTATAACAAACTATCGATAAACTCAGTATAAAAATCTAATTCTAACCAGCAACTATTAAACGAAACTTAATCAAGTTTCTGATGATTTGATTTCCTTCATTCCTAAAACAAAATGTAAACAAGTAAATCATTGCAACTAAACCTTAGCAACTGTGACAAAATTAATATTTCCAAATAATTGATTTCTCTTTTTCATTGATGGTTTTGTAATTGATGTATGATTAATGTTCAAACTAAAAAAAACAACTTAAATGTTTGCTTGTTTCGATGTAACAACTTATATTTACCTATCTTCCATGGAAACATATTCTATTTCGGATCTACAATCTGATCTTTATGATTGAAGAGCGTTTGACATAATTTGTTTCTTTAAGAGTGATTTCTCTTGTAATAATGGCTGAAAAAATCGTAAGTAACTTTTCTATACTTCTCCACATCTGCATGAATCCCATCAACGGTCCACTTAGACTACAACTACAACTGTGAGGACAGTTTTTCAACTCTCCACAGAAGCATTCCCACAGTGCCCTGCCCTCAAAAGCATGGTATCCCAGGCTATGTTAATCATAGTCGGGCAGCGCTCCATCACCAATTGCCCCACATCTCTATGATTAGTATGAGCTGTCCTCCAGCAACACAGGTTAGGCCTGCAGTTACCCATGTGGCTGCAAGGTTCACTGTGCTGCCTAACACTTACCTCTCTCGTCTTTGTCCCTCAAAGAAGAAGTGCCACCTCTCCTTTGGTGTTTGGTGTATGCTACCTCGCAGGGAACTGGACCTCTCAAGTCAAAGCGTAAATTTTCAGACGGATGTCTTGTCCAAATAGCTGCTGGGCATCTGCCATAAGTACTGCAGGTATAGCTGCTGTTAAGAACTTGATTGCTCCATCTACCATACAGGCCGCTTGCCCAGACGTGTATGATGTGCTTGTTAGCCCCTTGTGGAGCTTGTTTACAAAGCGAAATAGCAATAAGAGAAGCACAGGTCTGATTGGCTCTTCTAACAAGGCCCCAGACTTTTGTCTAGGCAGTGCTATGGGAATTCACCAAACAAGCTAAGTGACACTGAGAGCTGTATCACAACTGAACAAAACGTTAACTTAACAGCATATAGATCTAGCTATTCTTACGACGAAAAAGCAGAAAGAGCACACAAAACAAAGTGTGAAGTAACGCAATTTAATGAACGACACAAAACAAGACAAGAAATTTTCGGCAATAAGCCTTCCTCAGCAACAAAACAATGAAAACAGTACAGACATTAACATGCAAAATACTCCCTTTGTGAAGCCAAAGTGGTGAATCATTCACCACTTTGGCTTCACAGGGGGGAGTATTGTGCATGTTAATGTCTGTACTGTTTTCATTGTTTTGTTGCTGAGGAAGGCTTATTGCCGAAAATTTCTTGTCTTGTTTTGTGTCGTTCATTAAATTGCGTTACTTCACACTTTGTTTTGTGTGCTCTTTCTGCTTTTTCGTCGTGTTTCGGTAATGCTGCAGTTTGTTTCATTTGCCTAGCTATTCTTAACTGGGACAACACTGAAATATGAATTAAATCCTTTGCTGACAGCAACAGAAAAGCCTATATTTGATAACATTTCTTTTCACTGCTTTCCTGTACTTCCTATATGATCTTTCACTGGCCCCTTTAGTAGTCCCTATGTTTCCATTGTAGGGTTAGAAACGCCGTAAAATTATAGGTGGTGTTCTGTGGTAAATACCGTGAGTGGATTGCCACAACTACCAAAGACCATGACCACTAAAGAGACTTTGGAAACAAATCGTCAACTCTGGTCAGCCACAAACAAATGTTTCTGTACAAAAGTTGGAACTTTGTGATTTCCATTGCTTCCGTGAAAGACTGAAGTTCCAAGTCCTAGTTGTGTGGACAGTTGATCTGCATACTGCTTTTCTCCAATCACATTCACAAATGGCAAACACACACACACACACACACACACACACACACACACACACACACACACACAGAGTTAAACCATGCCCATGTATACCAAAGCCAATAAAGGCTGGTTGTGTGAAAGGAAATAGAGTGACAACACTCGTTTGTGTTTTATCTCATTTTTGATTGTTTTTGGTTTTTTGTTTTCTTTTTGTTTTTAATAGAGTTAACTGAGAATGATTATATTGGTTTAGTGTCATCTTATTCTTAAGCACTTTTATAAAATGGGTTACAAATGGACTGAAACTAGTGAAAGCAGATTTTCATGATAAAACATCTTGCAGTGTAGGCAGTATGCTTGTTATGTGTGTTTTACATCAGGGGTTTAATTTGTTTGTTGTTGATTTTTGTAACATTCTTAGAACTATTATATCAATGTAATGTCTTCTTTTGCAGTTTATAAAATGGGATTGCTAACAGACTCAAAGCAGAGACAGGTGTTCATGCGAGGCATCGTTCGTTATCATCAGAAACTCTCTGCATTGTTCTACCTGGTTGGTGTGGCCTGGTTCCTTGCCCTGGCTTATCGCCCTCTGAATGCCGGAACCTATTTTTCTGAGAATGCGCTGCTCCCAGGTTGGTTCCATGACATCTGTGTGAGAAATGTAATAATAAGTTTTAAGAGCCACAACCATGTATCTCTGCACTGATTAATGTATAGAGCTTCATGGTTTTGGCTCTGATGTATTATGATATGCCTTTGACTTTTGTCATCTCTCTGGATGAAGCTGCATTTTGAAGATCTTCGGATAGCAACTTCTTGAAACCCTAAGCATCTGGTTATGGAAAGGGGTCTTTTTCCCCTTTTTTTTTTATCTGGACACACAATTAGTGTTCAGCATAATGCACCAATCATGACAGCTAAAACAAAAAAGAAGTGCAATGAAAACAATTGCATTGGAGAAAAGTAATGAGACAATAAATGATGATAAATGACAGGAAAGGGAATATATATAGGAATTACAATACACAGGGAGGTGGCATAATTAGTTGGCAGATATAGTGCAGTGAACCTCACCCCACTCCGATCCCCCACCCCCCTTCCCCTCCACCCTTCTCAAAAAGAAACCCCTTGAAATAGTTTCTATTTAAATGCATATTTTGTATGGAAGATTCTTTTTTTAGTTTTATCTCTCTATAAATGTTTTTCTTTTAATTCCCCTTTTTTTTTTCTCCAATTTCTGGGTACCATTATTGAAAAGACTATACCCTAGACAGTGCTTAGAAAAGCTAGTCTTTCCATGAAGAAAATGATAGTGATGATTAATAATAAGGATAACAATATGCTGATGCTTGTTGTTATCATTTTTCTTTCATCTTAATTGGAAAAAAAACCCCAGTTAACTTAAGGATGGATACTTGTGTACATTGTTGTCATCATACCTGAACACAATAGAGAGTGAAACATATCAATTCATATCTTGTACAAATGCTCCACTTTAACATCACATTAGCAAAACTTATTTTGATATATGAAATTGGGGTGAACGGTGCACAGATGTGTTGCGACTTTCTTGTTTGATTTCTGTGGAACTAAGCAGAAAACATGTGTGTTCCAGGTCTGGTAGAGAGTGATCTTCCTCATGGGTTTTGCTTCCCTTGGTTCTTACGTTCAGCGGTTGAAAACTGAGATGGCAAAAGACAAAAAGTAAGTCAAGCCAGAAATAGCAATAACTTATTATGAAAACAAAAAAGTTACCAAACCAAAAACAAAATAAGCATGCATCACTTTTTTAATTTTGAAAAAGAATATCAGAAGAAAATAAACCTTTGCAAAAATTGTGGTCAGTTGTGCTCAGTATCAGTTATAAATTGTGGTTATATGCACAATACATTTGATTTGCAGTGAGTTTTTTTTTTTCTTTTTTTCTTTTTGAAAGATGAAACAAAATTAAGAATTGGCATTTGATTGCTATTATAGTGTTTCTTGGCAGACATTCTTATGACACATATGTATATGTAAATGTCCATGTTTTAGCACAAACACGTGAAATACATGTTATGAAACACACACACACACACACGCACATGCACATGCACACACACACACACACACACACACACACACACACACACACACACACACACACACACTCTCATACACACTGGTGATATGAGCAGAAAGATGAGTTCTGTATTTTTTCCTTCATGATATGATGTAGCAGCTAAAAGAAGTCGTATGAAAGAAATGAGAGTAATTGTTAAGCTGCATAGGGATTTCTAGCTAAAAGAAACAACAAACAAACAAGATGAAGACAACATTGTCCTGCAGCATTGTTTCCTTAGAAAGTATGTTTCACATTTTGAAAACAGAGAAGGAAGAATGTTATTGCCACATGAAAAATACATGAGTTTTCTGTGTACTATTGGTTGTGTTATCTAATGTTAAAAAGGTCAGGTGTCACAGATTTTTTTTTTATACGTTTTCAGAGTTGTTCCCAAAAAAATGGATCTTTAAGGAGTTCCAGAACCTTGGATTGGATACCTATCGGCACAACTTTACAATTAAATATCCGTTCAAGATGGCCATAAGTCAGGTATTCCATCAGTCTTAATTTGTCTTCCCTTTCATGCCTTCTTCCAATCTACCATCATAGGAGGCAATTGTACTTTGTGTTATGTGTCACTTACTGAAACTTAACTGGTAAAAGTGTTGCAGAAGTAGAGTTTGTCCACAACATTTGTATGTTCTTTATGGAGAGCTACATATCTGGATAGTCTAAAAAACTGTTTTCAGTCAAGGGAGAAATCTTTAGAACTGTGCAGTAAAATATTTATGTAAATTTTAGCTCATCAGTCCAAGACAAGAAAATGAGACAGGCAGAGAGTTTGTGCGCCAAAGTGAGTGGGGTTGTATTTGGAACAGAAGCATAGAACATAGTCTTTTCATGTTGTCACAGAGACCATAAAGGAACTGAACAGCACCATCTCACTGATCATTCTTCAAAATTATCAGTAAGAATTTTACTACCAGAAGTGGTTTAAAGATGTATGAATTTTTTGCCGGTCCAAACAAATGCCTTGTCCCTACCTGTCATGGAACACAGCCAAATTCTGATGATCCTAAAAAAAAAAAAGAGAAGAAAATTAGAAGAGCAGGGAGATAATCATACCTCCATAACCAGTCAGGCCATAAGAGTGACTGCCCTATGTGGGTGCACTTCATGAATTGTGCCCAAACCTAGTTCAGTTTTCGCACTTTTTTCTCAGCTAAGCAGGACACAGCATGGCGCACTACTGATTCTAACAGTCCCTAATGAGCAGTACTATAAGCTCTGGAAGGAACAGGTCATGGTTGATGTCAAAGTCTGTCCCCGTAAGAGTTTGAGCAGTGGCTTACCTGAACCCCTTAACAGTGCTAGGTTCCTTTCCTTCTCATAAAGGTCCTCCAGAAAGTGGGTCACATCTCAAATCTCAGCAGCAGCAGGACAAATCTCAGGCTGACTGCACTTTAGAGAGAAGACCTTCTGTTTGTTGTGTACACTTTCTGTGTGGATTGTCTTTGACCTGTCATGATTTTCTCCACCCACAAAGGACGGCATTGTCTCTTAGCAACCGCCTGACATAAAGCAAGGATGGAGCAAGAGAGATGCAGGGTCCACATGCCACTTCTTAGCCTGAGTTGAGACCAGCAGGGCCAGACTCTCAGTGATGGGCATTGGAGCCTTCGCTGGTAGACTGATCAGGAGGGTGAAAGAGGATAACCTAGCACTTCTCCAAGTAAACTTATCAAGAACCATAGAACGGGTTGTTGTCAGCAGTGTGGGGCTAAGCAGGTTGTGCCCTGCATGTTCTGGATCACAACAGGCACCATTAAACAGAATCCAAATGATTCTGTGGCAGTGTGGTGTCTCCTCTGGTATGTTGCCTAATGACAACCTAGTAGTGATCACCTCCTGTATACTGCCTCTGCTGAAGTTGCAGCAATAGGAACCCTTATGTTGGGGTTAACGGGGGGGGGGGGGGGGCTGGAATGAGTAGCATGGGAAATGTTCTTCTGTGAGGGCATAGCAGATGGGACAACAATTAGAAAACTCTCTAAAAAATCATGTTCTTCTACTAATACTCTGTACATGCCATCAGGATTTGATGGGAGAGAACATCTTTGCCATACTGCGAGCTCATCGTGCATCCAGCACGGAGGCACTAGTGATGACTGCTCCTCTGCGGTCTGCCAGCAATCAGAAAGGACAGACAGATGGCAGCGTAGCACTCATGCTGGCTTTAGCTGCACAGTTCCGAAGTGAGTATAGCATTGTGTTTGTCTGTTATCTTTGTGTGCATGTCTCTGTATGAACTCATGCAAACATGATACATATGGTCTTTGTGTGCGCGTGTGTCTCTAAATAATAATAATAATTAATACTTATATAGCGCCTATTCTCGGCTAGAGACCAAGCTCTGAGCGCTTTACAATCAACACTCGTTTACACAACGGATTGCCTACCTGGGTAGTGCCGACTGAAGAGCTACCAGATGGCGCTTCATTCAGTCATTTCCTGTGTCATCCAGTCAATATCGTTCAATATCGTTCACTCAGGTTCCTTACTTTTTCATTCTTTCCATTTCTCACGCAGGGTGCATGCTATGTGTAACGTGTCATCCATACCAATGGCCAAACTGGCCTTCTCTTCCGAAAGTTGGTGATGGGATTTTACGTGTGTGCAAGATATATGCATGCGTTTACACACGGAGCCTCGGTTTATAGTCTCATTCAAAGGACTGTATCTGACTGTGTCTGCGTGACTGTACATCATATGTGTACATGTTGAAGAGACAGAGATATCTAGACTTCATTTTTTTTTGTTCTTCCTTTCTTTTCTTTTTCCATCTGTTCCCCCTGCTGTTGCTTTCCTCCTTTTACCTTTCCTTTTCTACCAGTTCAGAAATGAACTTCCAAGGTCCTCCTTTCTACCCCTCCAGTTTGTTTCTGTTTTTTTTTTCTTCAACATTGTATCGCTCCTGATACTATTTGCATAATGATATTAGAATAAGGTTTAGGTTGAGTTTTTTACTTTTTATTTGCTAAAAGGCAAAGGTCAGGACAAATACATGTTAGCTTGATAGTGTGTGTGTTTTTAGATTACAAAGCTTTTTTTTTTTTATCTTCATTATACATCCTTTTATGCCATGAATGTCACCCAAAAGATGTGACATTTCAGCTGAAAAGAACTGAACTTCGATAGTAGTTCTGTCAACATATCCATGCAGTATGTCTCTGCTGTTTCAGCTAATCCGTACTGGGCCAAGGATGTGATCTTCCTGCTGACTGAATTTGAAGAGATTGGAGTGCATGCCTGGCTGGATGCCTACCATGAAACCAAGACCCCATGTAAGATAAACCAGCTATTGAGCTCTTTGATTTGTGTAGGAAGAGTAAAAATATGTTGCAGTGGTACTTGTGTTGACTGTGGTGTTAATTTTAAGCTTGCAGAAGTATGTTTAGTGTCTTGATGTTATTCAAATTTCTGACAGGTAAATCTGCCATCAGTTGGAAGTTTGATTGTGGTGTTCATTTGATTTATGGCTGCTTCAAAAATATGGCTTACACCAAAAAAAGCTTTTACTTCTTCAAAATATGGATTACACCAAACAAAACTTTTTACATGATGACAATACAGTAATGCTTATTTCACATTTTAAAAGATAATGCTCCAGCTTTTCCGCTCCTCGTACTGAAACATCAGACAAGTGACAACAGCAAACAGCAAGTTTCACAGACATTTAACAGAGTGGAGCATTTCTTATATGAACTAGACTTCAACAGCTTTTCTGGTACAGGCCACTATGATTGTCAAAAACCATCCTAAGGGGTACAATGAAAGGCAGACATTGCAAAGCAAAGAAGTCATAGATAGAGTGTGCAAAGGATTGAGTTGTACAGTATACCTTTAGTCTGTTGCACCTGACTGCACAGATCCCAGAGAGATTAGAATGATGCATGCTAAAATTGCGAGCTTAGTTTATCATTTTATTGCTAATCCTTGGGTTAATATGTTTGAAAAAAAAAGCAATCATCATTAACCCTTTCACCACCAGACATTCTATTTTGCATAAATCCCCATCACCAGCCATTTTTCCAAAAAAGCTCTTATTGTATACCAGCATATGTGAAACGCGGATATCTCTGGAACTAAACAACCAATTCTCATGCTATTTTTTGTAAAATGGAGGAGAGATACACTGTACTTTTATTATATCATAACATGTTAGTAATGGTAAGTTAACAACAATTTCAATTTTTTAGTGATTTCAAGTGCAAAAAAAAAAAATGCAAAATAAAAAAAAGAATGTTATGTTTCTTCTAAGCGTAAAAACTAAAGAAATAATGCCAACAAACTCACAACAAGGGAGGAAAAATACTCCACTCACAACTGAGACCAGAAAGTATGGTATTTCCAACAGAAAAGTGCATGAAACAGCCACAAATATACAACTACTCCAATAGCAGGGAACACACACACACACACACACACACACACACACACACACACACACACACACACACACATTCTTATGCCTAACTGGTACACATGTAAGAAAGAAAAAAAAGAAAACACACACACACACACACACACACACACACACACACACACACACACACACACACACACACACACACACACACACACACACACACACACACACACACACACACATACACACACACACGTCCCTTTCACTCTCAACAGTAATTTCTCTATATATATTTTTTTACAAACACAAAGTCATTCATGTGCCTGTTGGTCTCTGAACCCTTGCCATTCAGTTGATCTATATAATCAGCTCTACACCCACTCGAAACACGTCTGTGCTACTCGCTCTCACGTGTCAGTTGGCCACGCCCCCTTCAACCTCGACCAGCAAGAGTCGGCCCACAGCGTGTGTGTGAAGTTCGTTGCCTAAAGTCTAGTTCGCTCCCTCACATAGAGTTAGTGAACAGTCAGTCAGTGCTGCTGGGCTGGCTCAACGCAAAAACACTGGGGCACACGCGGTAGGGTAGTAAGTGGGCGTCTTATCAGCCTCTCATAACAATTTGGCCACGGTCCAACGCTTCACGTTGGAATAATTCGGTCAAGCCCTCACTATCGTTCTTTACTCGTGACTGTCTGGGTCTTCTTCATCTGTATTAGGAACAACCGACCGTCTATTCAATATTCCCAGCACTTGATCTGTGGTAAATGTACGGCAAGGTCGAGTACGTAAAGTGCTTGGTGGTGACGTCATAGTGAATGGAAAAACAATGGGAATAAAAAGTCAATAAAACACTGAACTGAATAGTGTTCTGACAAAGCAAATGGCTGTGATCATGAGCCAGACCATCCCCCAACTATGACGTTTATTGCTGGCTTTTTATCTCATGAACTAGGATCGTGAGAGTATCGGGAGTTAGGTCGCCCTACTTTGTTGCCAAAAGGCGCCTTTGGCGCTCTGCCAACTCGTCGCCAAAAAGCGCCTATGGCGGTGAAAGAGTTAATGATTGGGACTTGAAAATGTTTCATTTTGTTACAAAGTGAGGCGACTGCAGGCGGAGGTCTAAACAGATCTTTAGAAGAATTTTGAGTACTGTATCGGCCACACATGAACAAATGAATCACAAGACAAAACATGACGCGTTTCGACCTCTTAGGTCTTCTTCAGGCAAGGTAACCAACATTCAGAACAACGAAAATGAAGAATGAGCAGCTTGTTCTTCATTTTCGTTGTCCTCAGTAATCACCACTTGTTTTCATTTGTTCAGTTTGGAGGATACAGTACTTAAATTTTTTTTTTTTTTTTTTTAGTTTCATTTTGACCTTTTCTGTTTTCTCCACTTGTACACGTAATCTTTATTGTTTTGCATGTGGTTTGAATGTGGCAGAACCATTTTGCTTGACAGGTAGGTAAAATTTAAAAGAAAATTGCCATCGAATCATGAATGTTTGTGCTCCTTCCTCCACCATTTTCTTGCTTTTCAGATGTGCTAGCCGATGACCTTCCAGGACGCAGTGGGGCCATCCAAGCTGCCATCAACTTGGAACTACCCAGTGATAAAATCCGCTACCTGAACATGAAGTTGGAAGGCCTTAACGGTCAGCTGCCCAACCTTGATCTCTTCAACCTTGCCATCCGCCTCAGTCGACGTGAGCGAGTGCCTGCCACGCTTCATCATAAGGTTTGTGTTTGTGTTCGGTTGTTCAGTACCTTAGACTCCTCATTCTTTTCGGAGTATTTTGCGGACTGTTTGCCACAAATATACCGTAGAAAGTTTTTCTGAGTAAACATATACCAACTTCTAATGCAGTTTTCGAATGCACTAGACAAACTGGACAAAAATTTATAAAAAGAAGCCTGCAAGTTCAAATGCTACCAAATTTTGCTTTAGAAAAATCAAGTGGTGAATGTAGTTTGACATACAAATTTTTTTCATGGTGTTTTACTAATTTTCATTTAAGTGATTCTGCATTTCAACTTGGATTCACCACATCTGAATCACTGGAGTAATTGTGAAATGATTTCAGTGACATTCTTTTAGTTTACGCTTATGTATGCTGCTGTTGTTTTTGAGCTAAGTGCATGTGAGCTACTAAATCCTCTACAGTCATGCTGCCTAGCGTATATTGTACCTGTCACAGTTAATTACTATTGTTTCAATCACAGTGGACACAAGGTGAAAAAATGATTGCATGGTTAGATTGTCTTTTGGGCTCTGCAAAAGGGATCCAGAAGATCTAAAACTACATGCTCAGAATGCTGAGTCATGTGCTTAACCCTTTCCAAATAACAAGGACGAAAACAGAAAGTAAAAGGTTCGCTTGATGGGGGATTACTAGTTGGAGAGCAGAGGGGGACAAAAGCAGATTTGTAGTTAAAAGGTAGCACTTTCAAAGAATACCTTAAGAAAGTGATGTGAAATATATTTGATATGTAAACTTTCAACTTACCTGACACATTTACTTGATATAGTCATGTACCAAACTACCGTATCAATTTTCTAGAGTGCCAAATAAACTAAGTAAATTTGAGTACC
This sequence comes from Conus betulinus, assembly GCA_016801955.1. Taxonomy (NCBI): domain Eukaryota; kingdom Metazoa; phylum Mollusca; class Gastropoda; order Neogastropoda; family Conidae; genus Conus; species Conus betulinus. The sequence goes on from JADBJO010000167.1 coordinate 794,660, forward strand.
TCTTTCAAAAAATTACCCTCCCAATTTGTACAACTCCAAATTGCACTACGTTTTGTATGAAAATTATAAGTAGATGTTGTTTGATATGCATGTGTTAATTTAGTTATGCCTCAACTGTTGACTGCGCACAGCCATATTAATTGAAGTGTGCTTGATCATGCCCACTTATTGTTTTTGCCAGAAACACTTCATAGGTGTTTTGATTTTGAGAGGTGAAAAAAGCACTATATTGGCTTGTTAGGATGTAGATTTCAAATGGCACATGCAAGACTTCCAACAAATGCCTCAAAATGCCTAGTCTCGAAGTTCAGGCTTTCTCTAATAGGCTGTATTGAAACAAAATGTAGGACAAAATAGCCTGTATTGAAACAAAATGTAGGACAAATAAAGCCTGTATTGAAACAAAATGTAGGACAAATAGGGGTTGATCGATGGCTGACAAAAATATAGCAGGCAGATGAAGACGGATCAGTCGTTTAAAAGGTTTGTGGACACCAGTTCCAGTTTTAATGCAAGGGACAAACGAGTCACAAGACAAACCACAACGCGTTTCAACCTCTGAATGAAAACGAGGCTGTTGGAAGGGAAATAATGTGCGAGTCAAAGTCGTAATGATGATAATATTACTGATAGGAATACTAATAATGGTCAAAATATATATATAAAAAAAGAGACAAGATTACTACCAGTCTTGGTGTCAATAAGTAGGTATGGGAGAAAGGAGAGTGGGTTAGAGGATTCTTTAAACAGCAGGGTTGCCGTGGCAACAATCCCGGAGGCTAAGGCGATGGTGAAGTGTGTGTGTGTGTGTGTGTGTGTGTGTGTGTGTGTGTGTGTGTGTGTGTGTGTGTGTGTGTGTGTGTGTGTATGTGTGTGTGTGTGGTTATCAACATTTCCACAACATATGCATAGGAAAGAGGGAAGATGGAACAGGAGTACATGTTGAAGAAATAGTGAATGAAAATAAAAATAAAAAGAACCAAATGAAGTGAGGGGAAATGGAGTGGACAAGTATGAATAAACAATAGACTGATGTGAGAAATAGAGAGGGTGTGGTGAGAAGGGAAAGGAAGATAGCTATAAGTTATGTATAAGGTAAATAGTGGGATATATGGTAGTATGTGTGTGTAGTGGGAAGATATTGTGGGCTGAGACTGAAGTGATGGGTTGGTACATGTAACTTTAAGGTGTTGATGGTAAGAGGGTGGAGGGAAGAAGGGGATGTTTTTATATACTGACTGGGGGGGGGGGGGGGGGGGGGGGGGGGGCAACATATTCACACTCTCTCTCTCTCTCTCTCTCTCTCTCTCTCTCTCTCCCCCCCCCCCCTCTCTCTATCTCTCTCTCTAAAAATTAAGTTATTGTTTCTAAGTATTATCATTATTTTAATTCTACAATTATGGCCGGCAATGGGATTAGTGATAATAGGACATAATGCTTGTAGTGATGTAATGATGTTGATGAAGAGAACAGTAAAGGTAATGATATGATGATAGTGATAAAGTAATAAAGGTTTTAAGTAATATACCCTCTTACCATCAACACCTTAAAGCGGTGGTAAGTGCAGTAACACTAGCGGAAATAAAGGCGCCAGGAAAGGAGAGGATATTGATTGCTCCCTGTGGAGTGCTGCTGCTGGGGCTGCGATGGCCAAGCCTGAGAGTGGCTGTGTAATAGGATGGTGGGAATGAGCGGTGTGAGAGCAGGGCTACTGACAGAAAGAAAGATGACCTTATGAGCACAGCCATTGTTGTTGTTGCTGGCAGTACGACCCTCAGGATCAGGAGTCCCTGGAGGGGTACCAGCACATGCTGGGCACCATGCTGCAGATGATGTGGTCCCAGGCCTCAGGTGCCCCCTCGGGCAACCATGGACTCTTCCATCGATTCCACATCGAGGCCTCACTGTCGAGGGGGTGCACAAGGAGAGGGGTCACAGGAGTTACTCCTTGGATCAGATTGCCAGGTTGGTGATGGTTGTATAGTTTTGTTGTGTAATTAGATGTGTATCTGTGTTTGTGTTTGTGGTTTGTTTTGTGCAGCTAACTGGTAAGACATCTCAAATTAAAAAACAAAACATAATATGATTCACCTTGTTAAAATTTTCACTTGTCAGTACTATCGATGCGCTTTGGGTTTCTTGCATGTTACCTTTGTCGCCTGTTACGAAATGAAAGACATCTGTAAGGGAGCGCGGTCTATTGATAAATATAGTTCATTCCTGTTCAGTACTTAGGTTACATAGTGCAGGGTAAATCTGCCCATTAAAGCCCTTGATTTACCGATACATTTACTAGTTCGAAGTATTGAACTTCTTACTGATCTTTGTGTCCAGGCTATAAGGCATTGTGGATTTGATTAAAACATTCATCCTTCTTTGTCTCCATATAGTGTGTTACAGATTATTGTTGTTAATGATATCGAGTTACTGGGCAGAGAGTCAGATACATACATAGCTCCTTGGCCTTGGCCTTACACAACCAGGTAGAGTGTTGCTACCAGTCCAGTCCTCTGAAGAAGTACAATAGATAGTCAGTCAGTCATTCCCCTGACCGCTGGGGTCGTTAGGGGGACGTGATGAGGCAGCCTCCGTTTCTCTCCAGGCTCTTCTATTAGTGGCTGTCTTGAGGAGATCTGGCATGGTCATTTCAGTCCACTCCTTTATATTGTCAGACCAGCTCTTTCTCTGCCGTCCTCGTCTGCGCCCTCCTTCAACGGTACCTTGAAGGATGGTTTTGGAGAGGGTGTTGTGACGAATGACGTGGCCAAACCATGCCATCTTCTGTCGTTTGACGGTTGCCAGAAGTGGTTCGTGGGCCCAACTAGGCTAGTGACCAGGTTCCGCACATAATCATTGGTCTAGATAGTAGGACACACTAAATTCATGAATGCTTACAGCCTGTCAGTTCTGATCACAAGTTCCACTTCAAACACTGGCCATCTTGCTGTCTGACCAAGAAGGGCTTATGAGTTTGAGAGACAACTATTGGGGCACTGTTTTCATTCATTCTTGAAGTCATGATCTGCATTAGTAATGTATTGTTGATGACACAAAGTCTGTGTAACTGTTAAGCTTTATTGGTATCAACTGATATTCATTCAATGTATGCATGATGTAATATCTTGGAAAGGTGCAGGGAAAGGTGTGAAAGATGAACTATGTTTGAATATGGGGCAACGAAGTGAACTCACAAGCCAAATAGAATAAGGCATTTGTTTGGACAGATCAGTATGACAAAAACTCCCCATTTGTTTATTCTATTATAACACCTGGCCTGTGTGATCAGATCATACATTTTCTTCTCACAACAATCCTTGATAACAATCCCTTTTGAATGACATTCCATTATCATTTTTCAGAGGTGAAACTGTACACCTGTATTGTAAGACTGCACTTTTCCATGTGATTTGTGAATGGGTATAAAGTTATGCGTCCAGGCATACCCTGTTATTTCTTGCTTTGTAGAATTTTTAGTTAATTTCCATTTATATCAAATAGATACTGTATTTGGTAATTCCTATCAAGAACAAAAGGATTATGTAGATTTTTATGCTGTGAGAAAAATATGTCCCAGCTGTGTTTTGGTGATATGTAGTGCTTGTCAACAGACTTGTGAAGTATTAACACTCTCAGGTGCACATGTACACACTCACATTCACACTCACACTCACACACACACATACACACGCACACACGCATTCACATGCACACATGCGAGTGCACACGCACACACACAAGAGGAGGAAGAGAGAAAATAAGAAAGCTGGAAGATCTACTATCACATTCTTAGAATATAAAGAATTAAACCTCTCAGTAATGCTCCTCCATATACAGACATCTTCCTTTCAGATTTTTTTCTGTAGCTTTCTATGTGCGTGCATGTGTGTGTGTGTGTGTGTGTGTGGGTGTGTTTTTTTTGCAGCTTTGTGTGTGCTTTTTTGTGTGACATTTTTCTGCAGATTTTTTTGTTGATTTGTTTATGTCCTTACTAGAATAAGCTCCCAGTGAACTACACTCTTAAGATCATCCTTTCGAAATGATTCCTGTAGGTGGATATTGAGAGGTTACACTGTGTGTTCACGTTCTGGGGGAAGTTTGAAGAGCAAAGGGGATGGAGACAAGCCAAACTTACAATATAGACCGTCCGTTATTGTGGGTAAAACACTACTCTCTGTTGGTTGCAGAGTGGTGGAGGGCATTTTCCGCAGCCTCAACAACTTGCTGGAGCGCTTCCACCAATCGTTTTTCTTCTACCTGCTGCCATCAACTGACAGATATATTTCCATTGGCATCTACATGCCCCCCTTTGGGCTGATTGTCATGGCTGGAATCATTAAAATATCCTTTCATGAACACTTAGATGAGAGAGAGAGAGAGAGGAAGAGAAGAGAGAGAGAGAGAGAGAGAGTGAACTCTGAAGGAAATGGGGTAAAGAAAGTATAACAGAAAAGAGAAGAAAGGAGGAAAATATATGTATATATATGGTTTTCTGTGTGTTGCTGTGCGACTGAAAATAGACATGGCACGTTTAGTGAAAGCCAATAATTGTGTGTGTGTGTGCGTGTGTGTGTGTGTGTGTGTGTGTGTGTGTGTGTGCATGGCTGTAAAGTGAAACAGACAGGGCAAGCACACAAGTCTGTACCTGTGTGAGTGCATATGTGTATATTTCTATGGAATGAAGGTGGACAGGGCAAACTTCAAAACAACTCGGTATGAGTGTCCGTTAGTGTGTGTGTGTGTGTGTGTGTGTGTGTGTGTGTGTGTGTGTGTGTGTGTGTGTGTGTAATATATTACCTGCTTGAAGAAGGGAGATGGGCACAGTAAATGTTCAGAGTTGATGATTTTCAGCCAGATGAGAAAAAGCAAAGACTTCCATCACAGATTGTGAATCACATTTAAAGAAGAAAGTTCTCTTTCACTAGAGCAAGCTTTAGCCCTGTGGATCATAACCCATTCAGCCGAGGAGGACAAAACAGACCAGGAGAAAGACAAGGAGGCTGATGAATCAACAGAGAACAAAGAAAAGGCTGAAGATGAAAAGGAAGAATCCTCCGGAGAGGACGAGACAGAAGCCAAAGGAGACGCTGCCAGAGCTGAGACGGAGAAAGCAGCCCAGAAAGGAGACAGTGAGAAGTCGGAGAAGGCTCAGAGCAAGGAATCTTCACCAGAGGAAGACCAGATAGATTCTGGTGAGGTGTCAGAGGAAGACACTGATGAGGAGATGAGGACATTGAGGTATGTTAGATAAGATTTATTCACTTTTAGTTTACCACTTTTGTGAGTTTTGCTGCTCAAGAGAGTGATTTGTGAGCCGTTAGAGGAACAATTTACAGACTTGCTAACTGTGTTATCCTTTTTAAGAACAAAGTTTGAACGATGACAGTATTTGCAGATGTATGTGTCAGGTGTACAAGTGTATGGGCATGACACAGTCATAATTAGGATATGCCTGAATTGTTGAAAATTTGGATTAGTTTCAGACATGAAAAAAATGCACACGTTTCTGGATTCATTCATATTTCCATGGATATTCATGTCCCTCCACCCCCACCCCCCATTTTCTTGTGATCTAAATGGCAGAGCTCTTAAACTGCATATCCCATCAGCCTCATAGACAGCCACACCCAGGCTGGTTTGTCAATGCCAGCACCTGCTGTCTATGGGGAGCTACATCATGACTGCCAACCCCCGTCAACTATTTGTTCAGAAATTTTCCAATTTTAAGAATCATTCCCAGAGTCCGGGGTCTTTGTTAGCTAAGGGGGATGAAGGTGTCAGACTCTGGTTCTAAGGTGTGTGGTTCGATTCCAACTTGCGACATTGTCAGAGATTTCCCTCTCACTTGACATGTTTATTGACTCCATTCCCATCCTTGTCCTATGAAAGAATGTGTGAATAAGAAATCTGGCACGCACATTAAATCCCATTTGACTTTTCGGAGAACAGCAGGCAACCATAAGCCAGTGGGGTGGGTGACATGAAAATAAAACACACACTTGCTGCTGGTGTTGTCTGTAGACAACATTCACTGAAGACAGAATATGGCTGTCGTAATGGTGGAATAAAAAAGTCATATGATTTTGAACTTTTAATAATAATGGTATAATAATGATGAGAATGACTTCTTATTTAGTGCAACAGCTCAGCAGTAAATGGAGCTCTTTGCACTGTACATAAAGTAATGCAGGAAAAATATATCAAGGGTCCAGTGTGGCTGTTCTTCCCCTCATTCCTGAAACTTGACTTCACAGTTCAGAAGGTTGTGAACAGTGTTATTAGATTCTAGTGAATAAAGTTAGGTTGGTGCATTTCTCAGTGATGCTGCATGGTAAACATTGAAATTGTAACAAATCATGGCAAGTGTATATCAGGAGATCTTGCATTCTAGTTAGAAATGGCAGCACTATGAATTGGTTACTCATCTTTCTTCAGAGCAAAATAACGGCCAACTGTGAACCATGATTATTTTGCTGAGTGCTAAAAAGCATGAGGCATGTTTTAATGTTGGTTTATTCCACTCACACATTTTGTCATGATGCCATTGTCTCTGCCGGTCTGTTTTTCCTCTTCCTCACACATGAAATGAAGGTAGTATTCAAATGTAGTTGTTAAACAACTGGTCATTGATTTTATCAGAGTTAACCCTTTCACAGCCAAAGGCGCCTTTGGCGACGACTTGGCAGAGCGCCAAAGGCGCCTTTTGGCAACAAAGTAGGGTGACCTAACTCCCGATACTCTCATGACCCTAGTTCATGAGATAAAAAGCCAGCAATAAACATCATAGTGGGGGATGGTCTGGCCTGTGCTTACAGCCATTTGCTTTGTCAGAACACTACACTATTTAGTTCAGTGTTTTATCGACTTTATTCCGATTGTTTTTCCATTCACTATGACGTCTCCACCAAGCACTTTATGTACTCGACCTTGCCATACATTTACCACAGATCGAGTGCTGGGAATATTGAATAGACGGTCAGTTGTTCCTGATTCAGATGAAGAAGACCCAGACAGTCACTAGTAAACAACGATAGTGAGGGCTTAACCGAATTATTCCAACGTGAGGCGTTGGACCGTGGCCAAATTGTTATGAGAGACTGATGCGATGCCCACTTACTACCTACCACGTGTGCCCCAGTGTTTTTGCGTTGAGCCAGCCAGCACTGACTGACTGTTCACTAACTCTATGTGAGGGAGCGAACTAAGACTTTAGGCAACGAACTTCACACACACGCTGTGGACTTGCTGGTCGAGGTTGAAGGGGGCGTGGCCGACTGACACGTGAGAGGCGAGTAGCACAGACGTGTTTCGAGTGGGTGTAGAGCTGATCATACAGATCAACTGAATGGCAAGGGTTCAGAGACCAACAGGCACATGAATGACTTTGTGTTCATAAAAAAAAATATTACTGTTGAGAGTGAAAGGGATGTGTGTGTGTGTGTGTGTTTTGTTTGTGTGTGTGTGTGTGTGTGTGTTCCCTTTTATTTTCTTACATGTGTACCAGTTAGGCATAAGAATGTGTGTGTGTGTGTGTGTGTGTATGTGTGTGTGTTCCCTGCTATTGGAGTAGTTGTATTTGTGGCTGTTTCATGCACTTTTCTGTTGGAAATACCATACTTTCTGGTCTTCAGTTGTGAGTGGAGTATTTTTCCTCCCTTGTTGAGTTTGTTGGCATTCTTTCTTCATTTTTTTACGTTTAGAAGAAACAAAACATTTTTTTTTATTATTATTTTGCATTTTTTTTTTGCACTTAAAATTACTAAAAATATGAAATTGTTGTTGACTTACCATTACTAACATGTTTATGATATAATAAAAGTACAATGTATCTCCTCCATTTTTACAAAAAATAGCATGAGAATTGGTTGTTTAGTTCCAGAGATATCCAAGTTCCAGAGATATCCACGTTTTCACATATGCTGGTATACAATAAGAGCTTTTTTGGAAAAATGGCTGGCAATGGGGATTTATGCAAAATAGATTGTCTGGCGGTGAAAGGGTTAAACACCCACAGTTACTAAATACACAGAAAACTTATACAGAACTGCCAAGGGCTTTGCTATTAGCATAGCATGCTTTCATTTTGTTGACAGTGCTGCTCCATTCTGTGACGAAATGCTCTAGCTGATGCTGTGAATAATATGAATGACACTGCATCAGTATCAGTTTTTATGAAAGTTTATTAGAAAAGGCTTGTTTTTTTTTGTTTAAAAGATGGAAGACAGTGTTATGGTGTTACAGCCAGTGGGGATGACAGGCCTGCTGTCAGTGGTGCCGACCTTGGTGATGGCCTATCTGCTTGGTCTGATGGCATACACTGCCCCCTACGTCCTGACCCAGATGACTCCATCCGTCAAGTTAAGGACCGCTGACACCATTCTGTACGGAATCCTGGCCATCTTCTCTGCTGGCCTTGCCTACCCCTACTTGATGAACCGGTGGGTGTTTATTTGTGCGTTCTCATGTTGCTTTGATATCAGGCCTGTGGGTATGCCTGGGGCCAGTGTATGTCTTCTCTGTGGGTGAACATTTGTTGTTAACTTGTAGTGTTAATAGTGCATAGATCTTGGTCACATTCCATGAGTCAACTGACATTTGAAATGAATGTCCTATTTTTAACCATTCCATGTATATGTATCGTTTTATTTCTTTATGTGTTGATGCATTCTTTGGATCTTAGTTAACAGACATTTTTTGTTGTTTGGTTTTGTTAAATAATTTATTTTTGATGCATTCATGATTTTGGTTTCTGAGCTAAAAAGCATTTAAAATGTCTTGTCTCATTAGTTTGTTGTAAATCTGCTGCTTGCAGTGTGGAATGTTTATCATCTTGGTAGCCGGCATCCTTTGAAAGGCAGATGAGTTTTTGTCTCACTTGTTGATACATGCTAAATGATTACAACTTTTGTTGTTGCTTTTTTTTTTTTGGTCTTGTGTATACTGTGTCCCACACTGCTCCTTGCAGTTCCCCTGCACACAGCCCACCCAGAGTTGTCTAGTTGCGGCCCCTGCATAGAGCGACCATGAGAAAATCTGCCAAATAAGACACTGCACTGCTGCCTAGTCCCTTCAGTGGTGTTCAGTATCACCTGCTCCTAGCCAACCTAAATAGGACACCACCCGCTAAGGCCCCAAATGAAAACAACTGCTTGGTCACAGAGCCACCATCTCTGAGCATGCTTTTTTAGAGGGTGTCACTGCATGCGTTGACGCTTCCTATGGACTTGCTGATGCGATTACTTCCATGTGAACACATGACGGGCATTTGGCATAGAAGCTGTGTGTGTCACAGACAGATTTGGGGGTTCTCATTTTACTCCCGCCGATTCCCTCCCTCTCTCCTTACCATTAATACAGCCATGGCTGTTTGTTTGAAGATCTGTAATCAACCCAAATTTGTTTCTGCTTTTCTCTTGCCTGCTGGGCAACAGCAGGAGAACACAGCCTCTGCACAGTCCAAGGTATGCTTAGAGATGGGCTCAGCACACAGCCGTACCTTGTTGTACCACTCCTCCTCAGGTAGCTCAAGGCTTGATCGACATTTTTTTCACCTGTCAGCATCTACCTCGAACTATTACTGCCTTTCAGGTCATACCCATGCAAACTGTTTATCTCTTAAGGTCTTAACAGCTCACATGACCAGTGTTACCTCAGTAGCTGATGTAATTAATACCTTGTATCCAAGGTCAAGACTTATGCTCTGCTCATGCCCAAGAAATCAAATCTAATCTGTATTTTGCATAAGACAGCAGGACACCATCTGCACTAGCAAATGATGGAAACAGGTTGTATTAAACAGGATTTTGGAGGGAAAATTTCCTCGTTTTTTCAGGAAATTATTTGCATTTCCCCCCAGTATTTTTGATCAGCATGGGTGCTTATCGTCTAACGAAATCGATGGATCTGTTTCGTGTAAGTCCTTTTCTTGTAACTCAGAAATTTCAGTGTCTTTGTGTACCTGTGAGACCCTATGGAAGGTTGTGTATGGTATTTTCAGGAAAGTGACCCCCCCGAGGATAAACTCTACAGCAACTGGCAGCAGGTGAAATGTGTGGGCCTGATCATCCAGGGATTGACGCTGTTTGCCGTGTCACTCATGAACATCTCCTTGGCTTTCTTCCTGGCTGCCGTGTCCGTGCCCATCACCATGCTGGTCAGACCTATGTCCAACATGTAAGTTGCGTGGTACCTTGGATGCCAGTGTGTTTGGATGTCCTCATTTTCCCCATGTCTTTTTGTCTGCTACATATGTTTTGTGTTTGATGATGATCAGTGTCTGCTTATAAAGTCTTTTTATTTTTTTTATTTTTTTGATGTTTTGTCTGTTGTTTTCTGACTCAATCAGAGGTTTATGTTGTCATTCTTTCTGTCTTCTTTGTGAAGGACAAGAAATTTTATTCACACCTGAGCTTCTCACTTTCTGTCCCTAACTCGGGTCCTTCCATCCATTCCCCCTGCCCCTCTTTCTGTCCTCTCTCTCTCTCTCTCATATTGCAGCAAATGCAGAATACTGAAATGAGGTGATGATATACTTTTGTAGGCACTGAGGCTGTCCTGGTAACTAAAGAGAAAAGAAGTGGGGGGGGTTATTTTCATTTTCATTTCATAAAATAAGTTGTGAGGTTCATACAATATAAAATTTAGAAGCAAATTTCAATCAGTGTCAGGTTAAAAAAAGAAAAAGAAAGATGTTGACAGAAAAAACCTGGTTTATCATTAATTTGTTACATGTGCAGAAGGAATTATCTTTGCAAGTTAACAGCCCTAATGTGGCTTCCCTGTGGTTCAATGGACTGTAAACAACCGGAATTGATTTTTAAATGTTGTCAAACAGGTGGTTACATGATTTTCAGACTAAAAGTTCTTTTCAATTACTCTTTGAAAAGGGGATATGAAAAAAAAAAGATACGAATATTGCTACCTGAACTGAATATCCTGGGTATGTTGCAATATATGAATATTGTCACCTGAACTGAGTATCCTGGGTATGCTGCAATATCATATGAATATTGTCACCAAAACTGAGTATCCTAAGCATGCTTCAATATCATATGAATATTGTCACCTGAACTGAGTATTCCAGGTAGGCTTGAATATCATTTGAATATTGTCATGTGAACTGAGCATCCTAAGTATGCTGCAATATCATATGAATTTTGTCGCTTGAATGGAGTATTTCGGGTATGCTGCAATGTATGAATGTTGTCACCTGAACTGAGTATCCTAAGTATGCTGCAATATCATATGAACATGGACTCCTGAACTGAGTATCCTAGGCATGTTTTAGTCTCATATGGATATTGTCACATGCTTTCAGTGTACTGCATAGCAAGTATATTATGAATTCTGTTTCCTGACTTCAACAATCCTACATAGACTGCAGTACATAGGAATTCTGTCTCCTTGTTTCAGTGTCCTGCGCACACTACAGCAGATTGCCCTTGTGGTCATCTCCCCTATGGGTCTCCTGTTCCTGGCCGCAGTCATCAACACAGCATGGCAGAGCTCTGACGAGCCCTGGTACTACGTGGCCTGGCTGGCCATCGACGAAGCCAAGCAGATGCTGTTCTTGATGCTGGTAGACCAGTACCTGTTCTACTCCTGGACCTACACCCTGGCCTCCTTCGCCTTCCTTCCTACCTGGCTCATCTTCTGGGCTGTAGCGTTCTGTGATCCATAGGACTCCTATTCCGGGGGAGTAACTGATGGCGTTATTGTAACTTTTGGACAATAAAGGTGATGTTTTTGTTTTTTTCAGTATGACATGAAACCAAGGGGAATGAATGGTGAATAATTAGCAAGTACTCTCACTTTTGATCCCACAATAAAACAAAAGTTTACAATTTCAAACCAGGGCTGCCATCGCTTCCCATCGTCTAGTACATTCATACAGCTAAATTCCCCAGTGTGTGGTTAAGTCAGCAATAACATCCAGCTGTGTTGTAGGTCCTCATCCACAATCACACGCAGTGTCAGATCAAAGCATTGATTGGTCAGTGTGCACCCTAGCATGTCCTTAGCATGCATTTTCGGTCAGTCAGTGTGGCCAAGCATGATCACTGTCGCATATGCTTCTCTGTCAGCCAAATGAGGTGTTTGAATGGCATTTAATGGTTAAACGTATCTCCCAGTAAGTAACAGTAACTCTGCCAATCACAGTGCCAGAGACCATGCATTATTGGTACTGTGCTAAATTCAGGTCAGTGTGATTGCGAGAGAAAGAAACCAGACATGGTTTTGACTTGTGGCCCAATATGTCAAGATAGCAAATGCTGTCAGAATTCACTGGAACTTGTACAGTCTGAAATCTTTTTCCCTATGGAAGAGATATATTTTACTTAAAGTCAAAGGGTGCTTTCCACATTCCGAAACAGTCTCTGGTCAGAAAAATACTATACTTGCTGCATCACTCGCAGTTACTTTTGTTTGACTTGAGGGTCAGAGTGTGTGTTTGTGTTGCTCAGGATAGTAGATATTAGTATGTCCATGTGTGCATCACTGGACATGGTTACTGATCTGATCCGCAGGAGGGGGGCAAAGGAAAAATAAAACTAGACTGAAAGCTTAAATACTGGCAAATAGGGTTTCTTCTTCATGCAACTTAGATTTAAGTTTGTGTGTTCTCATACTTCTTAATATTCTGTTTGCATTTGTTTATTCAGGGATATTGTTAACAAAAATTTGGAATGATTTTCACAAGACTTGCCGGATAAAATGGTGCATATTACACAACTTTGGGAGTGCAATATCAAAAATGATCAACTGGCTATTTGTTTTCCCCAGCAAAAGGTTCTGTGAAAATGGATTTAAAGGTATGATTATATGGTGTGAATGTATCTCAAATTTTCAATGCAAGAGAGATATTGATTCTTGTTTTATAATTTTTTACGGATTCTTCAGGTTTGGATGTAAGAATTCAGATGGAGAGATGATGTTGCATTATTTGTATGTAGCATGATGCTTAGAAAACACCATTATCTGTCGCAATGGAGAAGTATGGCAGCTCTATTCTTTGAGTACTGAACTTTCATCTGCACACTCAAGAAAGAATAGTTTGGAATGTGACATTTATGAAGGAAACAAGGCTGCCCTGTCTCCAAGTCACTACTGTAAAGTGTCATTTTGTTCCGCAAATATGATCAGTTTTAGCTGTGGTGTGTTTGGTATGTTGCATGTGTATCTCTATATGCACATGTGTGTTTGTGCGTGTGTGATTATGTGGTCTTTTTGAGTTTGTGTTGACTCTTTCTGACAGCTGCAGTTACCTTATTGTGAACTGAACACTTTCCAATTAAAATCCATCAGGCAAAGTTTGCATTGATTTTATGCATTTGGAATCATATCTATATTCAAATCACTGGAATGATAACTGGATTTGGTAGAATCAACCTTTTTTTACTACTTTCTTTCATTTTCATTTGTAATTGTTATTCTTGTTTTTTAGGGAGATATGTGGCAAATTGTAACCATGAATATTGATTTTTTTTAGAATGGGGAGTCTTCATTATTAGCTCCCAAATCCTTCACCATTTTCTTTTTTTTTTTTTTAACTTATGCATCCTGTGAATAAGTTTTTGTACTTTGAGCAAAGTTTGATATTGTTGCATGAACTTTGAATAACTGTTTATTATGTCTGGTTCAGTGAATTTGAACTTGGTTCCTTTTGCAAGGTTTGTTGTGGTTGTATTTATTTGAATAAGAGTTTATCCTATTTCTTTTGATTCATTGAAGACGAAATTTGCACATTAATGGATGGTTACTGTTGAGCATCAGATAAAATTGCAGTATTCGGATGCAGTGAATAGATTTCAGATGTTGATCTTTGTCTTGATTATCATGATGATTTCTGGACCATTTAAAGGGTCACAAAGCACGCTGTGTTATGTATTTGATGGAATATTCAGTTTCCAAAAATGAGCTGCTGGATATGGGTATTCACAGATGCATGTTCATCGAGTGTTTCAGAATGTTATTGCTCCCTTCATTCAACGTTTCAGAATGTTATCGCTTTGTTCATTAAATGTTTTCAAAATCTTGTCTTCTCAAGAGTACAACTGTGTCTGAATGCATGACATTGTGGGGATTTTAGACATCTTCAGTGTTTTTTAAATTAAAGATTTGGGGTTTTTTTTTTCATTTTTTCAGAGTGGGGAGCAAGAGATTAATGTAGAATAACATAAAAAATATCGGAAATATGCCAGGGGATCTTATAGGATGCCTGAATTCCCATTTAGAATTCTGCATCGAAAATTTCCCCGTCTATGTCAGTTGCTCTGACTCAGCCTCATACTTTTTCTTTACTGTTTTTCTTTATATTTGTAGTATAATAGCTATGGCATTGTACTCTGGTGACTTGGTAGTGAGTTTTAAACACTGAAATAGGCACTCTCTACTGCAAAGTCTTGGCTCAAAAAGCTTTTTAATGTGTTTTTGTGTGGAATTTTTTGGTTGGTTTGTGTGTGTTTTAATTTAAACCATGGAGTGTGATAAATTGTGCTCAATTTTGTTTTTTCAAGTTAAATCATGGAGAGAGTGATTAATCACGCAGAATGGCTGATGCACTCAGCATCGCCAAATTTTGGTTGCCTTGATCATAGATCCTTGGGCTACTCAGTATGCACCCTCAACTCAAGGCAAGGGTTTGGCCTTATTTAACTTGATGACATTGTGCCAAAGTTTAGATTTCAGGGCCCGCTAATAAAATGAGATGGGTGAAGGTACAGCTTCCACAGAACATAGAATTCTCCTTTTTAAAATGCGCAGACAAACTTCAGTCCAAGGAAAACCATATACTTGCCATTTCCTTGACGGCGTAACCGTAGCATTTTTCTCCTATAGACTAGAAAGGGTGCGGTTTCAATCTCTGAGAGTGTTGTTCTGAGACGGGTCAGAGTTCACTCTTTTCCCAGACAAGATGGCAAAACAAAAGCAATTCTCACTTGAGAGACAGCTGAACTTGTGACCTGTTTATTTTACAAAGGGAACATTACTTTCATGGGAAAAAAACATCAAATTCTTCCCCTTGCATTTGCTGATTGACAGGAAAAAAAACCCATCAAATTCTTCCCCTTGCATTTGCTGATGACAGTAGAAACGTTCTGAGGGAAGCACATTTTATTATTATTCATACCTGGAGTTTATCTTTTATAGAATTCAGTGGTACATGAAATTTTCAAAATGCAGTCTTGAAAAATCTTGACAATTGAAAACTAAACATCATAAACTTTATATCATGCATAGATTGTATGTGTTCACGGTCATTTATGCAAGTGTAGTGAATTTTGTGATATGGCCAAAACATATATAAGATGAAGAGGTGTCTCTTGTGTTGCCATGATTTCATGTTTTACAAAAACTCAAGTAATTTCATTTTTGGAGTGATGTATTTTGAATACATTGCAAAGATCCATATGCTTATATCAAGTTTGTTTGATGAGATTTACAATGAAAAATCCTTGAAAAACTTTTTTTCAAACAGGGAGTGGATCAAAGTCTCCGCTAACTGATGCTTCATTAACATCATTTTAGGGAGCATGTACAGCACCATAGATCATCATGGGCATTCTCATTACTGGTCTTCCGTCATTGACTGTGAATATAAAACAAATACTATCACTCAAGCACAGACATAAATTTGACACATACCATTACGTTTTGATCAGAGCATCTTGCTCCAGCATGGGAAGTATATTTTTTCTCTTCAGTGAAATCAACTGAATAGTTTGTGATTCAAGTCATTTGCTGTTAGAAGAACTCTGAAGATGTTAAATCATGATTGTCAGTGACCATATGCAGCACACAACTTTACAGGAAACTGCTGAAGGAAACTGCTGAACAGAACTAGTAGCAGAAACTAGATTCAGATGAAGTCTGATTTGAGATGATTTGGATAGTTTTGTTTATGCATTACATTAGCTGGTCTGTGAGATTTCATACAATCAAGAAAAGTCACTAGATTCTGTGGTAAAGTGGAAAGCAATTTAAAAATGATAAAGGAAAGAGAGACTGGACAGAGTTCGTGTTGGAACTGATGAGCATTGTATGCAACACATGTACATGCACATGCGTGCGCCATACACATGGTGTGGGGGAGTTTTGCCTGTCATTACCTTTATGGTTTGTGTTGGGAGGGGTTGAATGAAATTTTATGCAACACTTCATCATAGTACTTGTGATGCATTAAGATGATCAGGTCATTATGAGCCAGTCCACCAATTCACTACAGTGGTCTTCACTGTTGCTTGCAAGATCCATCATACCTACAGAGCACCACCTAGTAAGCCCCATACAAGAAAAGTGCATTTGATAGCATACATGTTGCCTTGTCCAACATTACCAAAAAGCCTTGCTGGGTGTTCTGTTTTGGCCAAAAGAAGTCTGGTGCATTCAGTTTTGTTGCAGGGTCAGGCCTGCACTGCCCATGAAAACAACACACACACTACCAGCTTCACTCTTTTGTTGTGCAGTTGTCTGGTTTTGCTTAGTGCCTTTTTTTTCTGTGTTCAGGTTCTTGGTTTGTCTGTATCCTTTGTTACTTTGCTTAACTTTACTAACCACTACCGGTTAAAATAGAGCAAGGACTTATGCTAACAGTAAATAAATTTGTCAAACAGAAAAATCTTCAATCTTTTAGCCACTACTTCTTCAGTCTGATACCCTACAGTCAAGAATCCTGAAGATCTGTGTTTGCTCAGCAATAATAACAAGCAGGTTATGAAAAAACTGAAACAGCAAGCAAATGTCCATCGTTAATGAAACACACAGACAACGCATAGTGTGTGAGGCTTTGGGGGAAAAAAAGGGAAAAAGTGGGGGGAAAAGAGGATGGAGTCCCCGTTAAAAACAAACAAACAAAAACACAGGTATTCTAGGGAGGAAAAAATGTTCTTTACCATTGCAGCCTCACCACCGGCAGTCAACAGGGAGCAATTAATATCAACTTTGAGGCAACCCAGAAGTGGCTGCACAGTTATTACTCATTTCAGTGTAGTTTAATGGTCCCTGTTCTGAACCAATATACATGGGGACCACGCCTTCTTACGACAATAATTGCACAGTTGTGAGTGAGCATCCACTTCCAGAGGGTGCCACTACATCCAGCCAACAGCAGTCCCCATGAACTGGCCAATATCAATGACTGACTGAGTTTTCAACTGGCATGGACACTGAGGGCATTGAAACATGTCACCACAACAGCAGAATAGAAGGGCCACAGAACCTGATGTGATACTTTGTGTGATTATCAGTGACACAGGATGATAAAAATGATGCCATGGAGTTCTATGCTGGTCAGAGACTACATGAAAGGGCTGTACTCTATGCCTCCACACATCACTAGTGTCAGATAACATGAGCAAAACACTCGGAAATGCATCCAGTCAGTGGATGAAACTCCACTGCCTGGTCTCATTGTTCCCATTTAAGCTCACAGTACAGTCAAGGAGCTCACCATGGTCACTAGATGCCATAAATAAATTACCCTGTTGGAAATCAATCTCTTAACTTCCAAGCACACAAGTCCATGACACTAACCACTGCATAATGGTGGCTGACAGATCGAATCACCTTTTTCACACATGTGAGGCAACTAACCAGTTGAGTAATCTTAACCCTGCAATGATCATCCACTTCAGTCTAACACACTAAATCCAAACACAAAAGATAGTATAACCATAAACAAATTTAATGTCTTCAAAGATAACTACTCAAACACAGAAAGCAAGTCTAAAACTTGCGTGCTTGTACACCAAGCAAAGTTTGTGAACTATGGGGAGGATAGTTAGATGAAGAAGGGGTTGGGGCACAGGGAGTGTGAAGGTCAGATGTCAGTATTTTCTTTAAAATGTCTGTTTACAGTCTGCAGATCAAATAACATATCAAAAACACTTGTTTCAGAGTTCAGATCTGAGCGCAAACTTTAAACTATTCTTTTTCTTCAGGTAAAAACAAGCAACTCCCTCTTCCCATCCCATTTCCACCCATACCTCCTCCCATCCCATCCCTTGTTCTCTCCCCCCTCCTCCACCTACCCCTTCCCTAAACCTCTTCCCTACCTCTTTTCCATCTTGGTTTCCAATTTTCTTTCAAACAGACTGTATACAGAAATGTACTTTTCTCTTTTACTAGGGAGAATTTAGAAGAGTGATGGAAAGGAATCTTCAAGGAACTAGAAGCAGGTGATTGAATTTGCTTGGAAAACGCTTTCCTTTGTATGTTCAGATTAAACAGTTCATTCCTCCATTGCCTTTGGTTTCAGTCTTGCTTGTTCACTGGCATGGTGATGGAAGCTGCCCATGGCTCCAAATACAAAGACTGTCCACAGAAAATGGTAGAGGATGGGTCAAACACTTCGTAAACTTGGGTGCAGAAATATGAGGAGCCCAAAGATGAAAACGCGGTCTGGTTCTGCTTCTCTGTCTCATTGCTCAGGTGCTTGTTGAATGACCACCAACAGATAATCGTTATCTGTGACACACACAAGCAAGTGACATCAGAATCATGAAAAAGGATGTAGAACAGATTACAATGCCTAAAAGTTGTACTTCCTGTAAAGCTTACTGCCACCAGATCAGATTTCTTTTCTGAAATTCACAGTATAAAGTTACATGAGGCTTGCTCCATATTTGAGCCCTTCACCACTAAGAGTAGTGGCCTTGTGGATAACAAGCCTGCAAAGAAAGCAACAAGATCCATGGTTCAGATATTGCACACAAGTTTATGTCTCCTCCTTGCTCAGGGCTTTCCATGACATGCAAACATGATGAAAAAATATCCTTTAAAAATGCACTTTAGAAGTGAAAAACAGTAGTCACTTGACCCTTTGAATTCTGCAGTGCTTATAAATGAAAAAGAACAAAGTTTGCTGCACAGGACTATAAGCCATTTACAGATTTTTCCTAGTCGCTGTAAAATCGACAAACGCAGCCAATTACACACAGTGCATCTTATGATTCTAGTTTGAGCTGTTTTGTGAAACACAAATAAAGTCATGTTTAGCTGTTTCCAACAAAATGGCTGCTTTCTTCATTATCTTCAAATACTATATGCACAACTGTATGAAGTCGTAAACTCTCTCTCTCTGTTATTGGAAGGCCGTCAGAAGCTTCAAACTGGGTATCATCCATTAAAGCATGTGGATAGATGTGGTTTCTCGATCGTGTGAATAAATGGAAAGCTGGAAATGATAAAATGTTTTTGAAAATGTGTAAACAAAGAATAATAAATTGTTTTCAACAGACTTGGAAATCAAAGATCAGGGAGACTCACAGGTTTAGATTCTATAGTTCCTTCAAATCACTTCCTCACTATAAACTACATTTGCTCAAAACACTATAAACAAATTTGAAACAGCATTCAGACATTAAATCAATAGTAACTCTCTTGATACAATGTGTCCTTTTTATAAGAATTCTGAAGATTAACTTTGCTTTCTGTTATGCTGTAAATGTTACAAACTGTCCAAAGACAATATATAACCAAATACTCCAAAGCAAATTAGTCAGTTGATGTACTTTGCAAGCAATTATTGTGAAGTGAAACTACAACTGTGTCAAATGACATCACTATGTAAATTTTCTGTTCACTCAAACACAGACAAAAATATGCAACTGAAAATCCACACTGACTGAAAATCATTTGTTAATCAGCCATTTACTTAGGTGTACCTATGTTTACAGGCTGGAGGCCAAACATCAAACCACTGTCATTGTCATTATCAGTTTCTCTCTCTCTCTCTCTCTCTCTCTCACACACACACACACACACACACACACTCACACTCACACACACACACACACGCACATAGAGTGACCCACACGCTACACATAAGCTTACCAGAAAAAGATAACTTGAGGAACATTCGATAACACAAAACTGAGTTTAATTAAAAAAAAAAACTAAAAAAATCCATGTGATTATTCTTGGGCATATTGATTTATTATAAAAGTCCCTATTTACAACACACAAAGCAGACTAGGAGCTGAATTGACTCATGAGTCAAGACACTGTAGAAACAGAGGGTCAAATGGCAGCTCAATAACCATCACTAGTGGGAGCCCTGCTCCCTCCTACACTTAAATGATGTGGTCTGGGTGCTAGCGTTTCATGTGAGATAATATACCACATGGCGTGCACTTGGTGTACGCAAATAAATCGACAACAAACAAGGAATTGCCATGGCAAAACTCCTTTCAAAACTATTATGGTAGGTAAACAAAAATGCAAGGAAAAATTGGTGATTTTTTTCTACAGCAACATTCTATCATGGGGAGAGCACCCAAACTTTGCACTGACATGTTGGCTGTGTCAAGCGGGTTGCATATCCTGCATAACACTTCATATATAATTAGGATGCATACATTCACACACACTTACACTGTCTAAAACAGTTCTCCACCTATTTCATCCACCTGTTTCTTGACTCATGGTCACTTAACAAACTTTGATAGTTCATGGGGAAAAGTTGCCTGCTTGTCTAACAGCTCTTCAGATATTTTCTTCCATGCAATTCAGAAAACAACTATGAACAATCAGAATGTAATAACTGATGGATTTTAATATTACTTTTCCTTGTATCCATTTCAGTGCTTGTGTACTGCTAGATAAAAACAAAATTTGATCATGTACGTAATACATGAAAAACAGGTTGAGCTGAGCAACTAACTGCCAACAGAGGCAAACAGGCAATGTGTACTGCCCTGTCATAGAAATATTCTGGCTAGATTTATAAGGGCTACTGCTTGTCTGTATTCCATAGCAGAACACACAAGGGTCAACCAAGCAAAGGCCCTTCACAAACAAATGCTTTCTTTTCCCTACACTACAGTAATTCTTACACCATATCATACAAAAAACAGATTATGTTATGTGACCTGCATTCTAAATAATCTGAGACTTCACTTCTGCCATGCCCAGCTGGTGGTACCAGAACTGAGTAAGAAACTGGGGGGAAGGGGTGGTGGTAGTTAGGTCATTTTGGCAGACTTGGCCATAACAACAATACGTTGGATCTACTGCATGGTGACTGACTTCAAGAAGATAAAGGCGGCAAATTCAACCAAAAGTATTTCGCTTTTTATGGATTTTTTTCTCAACAGACTTTAAATGCTATAACCAAAAAACAAAAAAAGAAAAAGAAAACCAATGAAAACATGGATGTAAAACTGCAAAGTTTAGAAAGCTAAGAAAAACAAACAGCTAGTTATTCAGAGAAAGTAATATACCATAGCTATAAAAGGGTCAACTTCAATAAGTGTGATAAAGTCTGCATCAAATGAGACATATATATTTTCCTTTTGACTTAAAAGCCTTTCTGCTATAATGAACTATGAATTGTATCTGCATGGAAACTGGACAACTTCAGAACCAGAAAATGAAATCCAAATAAGCCATTGATTCCTACATCTCTCCTTCAAAAAAGCAAAAGGAATCATGGTGTGATGATGAAAAAAAATGCGGTCTGATAATCATCATGGTTGTCAACAAAACTATACTACTGCAATAGTCGCTGTTTCATGGTGATCATAAATACATCGCCTTGCCCCTCCTCTGTATGTGCAACAGGTAGCAAGGAAATACATCATACCTTAGTTTTTATCAGCTGTGATCAGATGAATGGATATGTGACTATTTCACTCACACTCCAAAACCTACAAAATTCTGTGCATGTTTTCCTGTCCATTTCAATGCACAGATCTACATGCAAGTCATTCTGTATATTTGTTAATGACCTATATAAGAAAATATGAGTTTTGCAGAAACACACCAGATATAACTTTATATGTTAGTTCTTCAGGACTGTATAAAAATTATGCACTACGATATACAGTGGAAAACCTTAATCTCATGCAGACATATCCACATTCTGAAAAAAAAAAAATTCTCTTTGTATGGTTTGTCTAAAATCACATTATAGTGCTTCTATCTCAATAATTTTCCTTTCTTGAATATGCATACTATCAAAGAATTGCACTCCCACTTTCCCTCTGCCTCCTATATAAAGCACACACACACACAACCAAAGTAACTCATGCATGTATGAACAACAAAGTAAACACATTGGAAAATGCCTATATCTACTATTCCCCCACATCAATATCCTTCCCATTAGAAATAGAGAATGACAGAGGTCTAGACTGTTTACAAAGTAACCTTTGCATCCAGACAGTCTCCTTCATACATTTACCTGTAAAACGTCCCAGGATTGTTACTCTGGTAATTTTCTAAGCAATCTTTATGGTTAGGGATATCACAATTCACACCCATATGAAAGCTTGATGTATTGGCCTGATTATTCATTATCTAGTAATGTATTACTGCCACAGGGAATCACAGCTGTTGGTTGGAATGTAAGTACCCATCCCCCTCTCCACCATCCATCCATGCCATTCAGTCCACTGGCTTTGCTTCCTGATGATATGCTGCAAGTCACACGGAATTCTACAACTTGACAGCAGACAATGTCCAAGTGATCACCAATAATTTTTTCTTGAGTATTTCTCATTACGAAGGAGTGGACAGGATATGTGTGGGGCACATTTGTTTTGGCTTTATGCTGCAAAACATTTGTTAAACTGTTAAAAATAGCTAAAGCCACTTTAAATGAATAGTCATCTACCTTATTTAAAAAATATAGGTTATACATACTTTACTCCAATATTCATATTGCAAGAAGTTTTATTATCCTCTGTAGATGAAATGGACAAGACAGCCTAGAGATTAACAAACCTACCTGGAGCACACATAATTTCATGCTTTTTTGAGCGCATCGGAGGAAGTAAGGTCATTAGAAGGATCAAGATCCCTGACAGAAGTCCGTGCTTTTTGGGTCAGACTGCATAACAGGCCAGCATACTGTACTGTTGTCGAGTTGTCCAGAGAGGTGCGGATTGGAATGCCTGCATGCCAACACATGATCAGTATCAACATTTGATCCAACTCATTGACAGTTACCTGACCAATACACAGGGGAAGATATGTATAAGATGTACAGAATTTTCTCTGTATGTCTGTGCCTGTATTGTTTTTGTTTAGAGAGCTACAATTATTAAGTCATCATTATCCAGTTCATCCACATAGCTTATAAAAAAAGACATAAAACATTAATAAACAGATCAATCAAAATAAACTATCCTGCCATGAGGAATGTTTCAAAATAACTCATGGGAAAAATATCATGGATAACCCTAATCAAAGAAACTGGTCACAGAATTAAAATCTTTTCAGCAAAAAGCAGGCACACACACACACACACACACACACACACGCGCGCACACACACGCTAAGGATTACACAAGAGAAGCCATAATTTAAATGATATGGAAGATATTGCCTTCCTAAATTTACAAACATAAGCTTTGCATTATCTGATGAAGCTTGAGATCTTATGATATGGAAATCATAACAAAACAAATAATGTACAAAAACAAAGTATCAAAACAAAGTTTTGTGGCAAGGTAAACACTTTGTGATTTCTCAAGAGAGCCAAATGACTGATGATCACATGAGGAGAGATTAACTATTTACAAAGGCAGTCTAAGCTGCTTTCATTTCTGTCAATACTTGCAATGCTTTCAAGAACATTTTAATAACAAGTGAGGAAATGTATTCCAAAGGAAGTTTCAGATATATCTTACCATCATTGTTAATGACAATGGTGCCTATGACGCCTTTGTGAGCGCCAATTCTTTTCAGAGTTTCTTCAACCTCCTGCAATTCATATTCATGTACACATTTACAACATGGACAACACAGGATTTCAAATTCTGAAACAGACACTACTAATAGAACTTTCCACTCTTCAGCATGCTACAACCATGGTTTACGGTTACCTTTAGGTAAATAGCTGATATATAATACATGAAGGATATGGCCAATTTAGATTTTTATCTCAGTGCATGTAAATAATGGCCAGAAAATGGATACATGGAAATGGTGGTGGTAGTAGTTTTTTAAATCTATTTACTACAGAAGATTTGATACTCCCACAGAATGAAAAGTTACTGCTGTAGTCTTTTACTGTTGGTCAGTATGAGCAAAAGCACACAACTCCATATCAGCTTCATAAGTCTGTAGGATACTGTCTACTCCTGCACAAGAACAGCTTCAGTCAGTCTGGCTTACTGTTATATGGCTGGGTAAATATATAGATATATATGCAGTTCTTCAATTCAGTTTCACCTGGACCAATGGAATTCATATTGTGAAAATACATTCAATTTATAACATATTCCATGGTTTAATCAAACAAATATAATAATCTATGCATGCAACTGCAAGTTTGTTTATTGTTTTTCTTTGAGGCAAATCTGAAGAATTCAAAGAGACTTTTTTCATATCCTCCATGCATATTTGATATCCAGAGTAAATAAATTTACCACAGTTTCAGAGCTGTGCTATCTTTTTATTTTTCTTTTTTCCCTTTCCCTTTTTTTTTTTTTACTCAAATCCTGTGATCTGACTGCCATCTTTGCTCACCAGCTCTGTATGTGCCAATTCTTTTTATATATATATATATATATATATATATATATATATATATATATATATATATATATAAAACCGTCAGCCCATTGGCTGATTGGAAAGCAACTCACTTGGCTGTTTGAAAGTGTTTTTCATGATGATAGCAGAGGGCTGATTTTTCATTACATCCTTAAGCATTGCCATATATACATATATACACATAATGGTTTACTTTGGTCATTGATTATCTCACCCAATGTTTTTGAAAATTACTTTGGGGTGAAAATGAATATACAGTTTGTGAAGTTTTAAAAAAAAGATTGAAAAAGATCTAACATGCACGCATGTGCAATGAACAGAGAATCTCCATTTGGCCATCAGTTTTAATCAGTTCATCAGGCATGCTTAACACATTACGCTGACATTCTCATAATCATATGCTGCCTTTGTCAAGTAATTACGCTTGCTCCCCAATCCCCTTCCCCCTCCCTCCCGTACTTGAGTTTGGTAACTAAGGGCGATTCTCTACGAATTTGGAATCACCACACATTGTAGTATCAGTGTTCTGTGAATATTCGCAATACGTTAACGAATTTCTAGAATCTACATTGGCATTTAGTTTCAGTTACCCTAAAAACAACAACAACAACAATAAAATAATAATAAAAGTGAAATTCGTTAACACAATATCAGGATTTGTAAGGCTCACTGTGACTCATCGCGAGTCATACGCCAGGCTGATGATGATTATGATCATGTTCATCATTCTGTCACTGTTCAATTAAATACACAGGCAATCTTGATAACCCTTTTACAAAATATCAATGAAAGCCTTACAACTAACGTTGGCTGGATATTATGTTTTAATTCTATCAAATTTAACAACATAGCTTACAGTCATATTTGCTTGGGTACGTTGCTTGCCTGCGCCTTGCCTGTTGGAACGTAACACGACAGGAAATAGCCGTTTTCTACGAGAGAAAGGGACACAACTTAGAATGTTGACATCACGCATGCGTACATATTATTCATACGGGAGGATAGCAACCATCATTTGAGGCTGTAACAAGAACCAAGCACTGTCTCAGGATGGTAAGTTAGGTTTATTGTTAACTTTCTGCTTATTCAGCCAATAAGTTTGCGAATGACCACAAGAATAGATTGCCGGCTGTGATTTCGGGGTCAATAATTTTCTTTTTGTGTGTGTGAGTGTGAATCATCATATATCGTACAAGCTGTTGCAGGTGCGTGTTACTACTAGTAGTTGTACTACTTGCTCGATGGAGGCCCAGTTTTTACAAGCCATCCTTTGTGTAGACGTCATTGATCGAACAGGATGGTCTCTTTTCGTTTGAGACCTAATCGACAAGATAGACTAGAAGGGGCATCTAAACCGTATGATCAGGCCGTAATAGCGCAGAAGATCATACAAACTTAACAAACAATGGTGAAGTGGTGCAGACAGTGGCGAGGAAGGTATAGTGGGGCGAAAAAGATACTTGGTCTTTCTTTGATATAAATGCTACTGGCTCACAAGTCATGAGAAATCCCTTCAACTGTAACAACATTCGGACAGGCGTTTAACCTGGAACATTCAGACAACTCAAAATGCAGTGTTTGCTTACAAATTTTATACTCTAGCAGTAGCACATTCATGCGCCAGCATTCTGCCACACCAGATCAGTTCAAACACTTTCTGGACAGTCTCTTGGCATCAGAATCTTGGCAAGCCCAGTGGTTGATCCTTCAATGGACCACCATAAGAATGTCTTCATATGCCTTTGATGCAGTCATGATCATCATCAGCAGTCCTGGCACAGTGGTGTGGTGATTCTGTCTCTCCTGGGATTTGGAGGCCATAGCACTGGTCTGTCTTTGGTTTGTCAGCATGCAATCGAAAGATGGGAGATATTCCTGTCATGAGCATAGATGCTGAACTGACAGAGCCATAGACAAACCATTGCTATAGTCTCCAAGCCCAGAGGTGATTGAATCACCTTAGCTACTTTGCCAGTTATTTTTAATCCCGATTTTTTTCTTCTGCAGCCCATCCATAGTTAAATGCGCTGAAACTATACCACTTTACTGACAGCCCATTCCATGGGTCTTAATTTTTGTTTCCAGAAATGCATATTAACCCATCTCCAAATGCAGACCTCCATTGCAGAATCTGTTGATGATTGTCTCCATCAGTGCTTACCTCGTAGGCAAATCCCTGAAGGCTGGAGCAGAGAGTTAGCATCAAGATCTTGTCTGTCCAGTCTGTGTAGGACTCCCTTGAGTTTTGGCTGGCCTGCAGGAATCTTGTCTTTGTAGTTTCAGTCAGATGCTTGGCCCTACAAGACACTTGTAATTTTTCACCATTAAGCTGTAGGAGGCATGAAACCTGGTTAAATTGCCTTTCTACTTTCTTTGTTTTCTTTTGTATTTTTCTTTCTTTTCAGATAGACAAATGTCAGTTGTGACTGCGAACATTGACGATAGAAGACTAAATCACCATCCTTGCCAGAGACATGGCAATACATGTATACTATGCATCTACAAGTACTTAAGTACTTTAGGGTCACTTTGCAGGTGATGTCAGCAAGGAGGATCATATGGACTCCATCACAGCCAAAGCCAAGATGACCCTGACTCTATTTTAGAGTATATGCAAACTCTGGCATAGAAAAGCTAGAGTTGATGCACAGAGAACAGCCACTTACTGATACTATAAGACTACTTTAGGATACTATAGTTTGAGCTATATGATTATAGATATGCTTTACAAGCTTGGTTGGAGGTCCCAACTGAAAAGAATAAGACAGACTGTGATATACCAGGCATGCTGTTCAAGATCAACAATGGCTCAGCAAGTATGGATACAAATAGACTTGCCCTTCCACCCCAACAACAACACAGAGGCCATAACCAGCAGTTCACATCTAATCTAAATATGACAGTTTCACAGTCAGTTTCATCAAAGTGCTTCCTTTCCACTTTCTGTGTAATGGAACAGTCACCATCTAATGGAACAGTCTGCCAAAACAAACAGCTTACTCCATTTCCTCTAAGGTCTTCTCTTTTTGTCTTCTCTTCTCATGTGTGGGGTTTCTTGATCCTCTGACACCACTGCCAACATTCTCGTCTCACAGTTATCAGTTTAAAACAAGTGATTGCTCAGTGTACTTAGGGTAGGTGGGAGTTTCCCAGTCTGTAAAATTTCTCCATGATTTTGAATTGCAGGACCAGTGCTTTCACTGGTGCAGTAGAATGAATATCCCTGGTTCCATTGCAAAAATATAAAACATCTATTTTGGCAATGCACAAGGTACAAGACACAAAGATTATCAGCTGAACCAACCCAGCAACTATAAGCGGACCCCAACCTTTCCCTTTTCCTTTCCCCACCCAGGATGAACCCCAGCTGGCATGGCATTAGCCATCTCTGTCACAATTTCGCTACATAAAAAGAGCTATCTAAAATTGTGAAGAACATCAAGATTATAGAATCACAGCTCCTGCATGAAGCAGTATGCCAAGTTCAAACTCGAACCTTCAGTCAAAGTGGCTGGTAGTACTCCATGCAGGATCAGCTATAGTTTAGTTTTCCTGCAATGACACATTGCAGTTTTGAGGTTCCTGTAGTATGCTCTCAAGATTGAGTAAGATAAGATAAGATAAGATAATGTTGCTTATAGCCCAGCCGACCGCAAAGGCCATATCAGGGCTGTCACCACGTTAAAATCAACTCACAAGTCATTCATCCACACAATTCTTTAAAAGACATCGTCTAAAATCTCATCCAAAACTTTGTTAAAAATCTTTCCACTGTAAAATCTCAGATCCGATGAAAATGTTAACCTCTTTCAAGAACTCGAAGATCGCGTCAGGCGGAACATCTCTGAACAAGGTTTTCATGGAATCTGCTGTAAAATGTTTGTGTCTCACATCGTGCAAATAAGATTGAGTAACATTTCTTATGCCTGCTATGACTAGTCTTGATGAGCAGTATTTTGAAGCTGAAGGTGGTTGCAAGGGGCTGCGTGCACACTGCCATAAAGTTAGAATGTAATTCAGGTCTCAATTTTTTTTTCCCTCACGGCCAGAGTTGATTATATGACATGCGTGCATACATTTCATGCGTTGCCGCACATAAACAGCAGTTCAGGCCTTTTAACTGTGACTGCCACTGTTTCATTACTGTGATTGTTCCAGCCAGTAATTGTCCATATGAAAATGAATGTGTTTATTGTTCTGTCTGGCTGATGAAACTTTTAGGGGTCTGTTTTTATGTCATGCAGACCCTTTCCACGGTATTCTTGGAAACTGTTGTCAGCAGTGCAACCTAGACTGGCTTCAACATTTGTTCTGTGCTGTGTAATGAAGTTGTTGGTCAGCAATTCAGGCACCAACTATCCAACCATATGGTGCTGTTGCATCCGTTTTCAAAGACCCAGGAATGTGAGGTCCAAAAGTATAGCATAGTCACAGCCATGTTCCTCTGGTGTGTTGTCCACTTCATGAGTTGTATGCTCATTTTGGATATGCATCCAGCTTCTTTGTACATCTGCAATGATATGAAGGCAAAATGAACTATATCCTTGTTGGTCTGGGGACATCTTAAATCACACTAGAGTCAGTGGAGCTTTCATAGTGGTAGACAAGTCTGTTGGTTATGGTATTATATGATCAAACCATACTGAATTTCTGACTGTGTGATATTGATGGCATTGTACTCAACTGAAAAATTGATGCTTACATCTAAAAGTAGTGTGTTGTGATGTATGCACATATTCACACACACACACACACACACACACACACACACACATTCACACTCGCACACACACACACACACACACACACACACACATAATTTTATTCAAAGTTATGAAGATACATTCTTTAGTAGACAGGAAAAGCTGTTCAGTGAAGTTGCCTGTTTTGTTACCTAATTGCTAACTAAACATGATGACAAAGCCAGCAACGGCAATCCCATGATCACAAGAAAAGAAGAAAATAGATAAGAAATCAAGTTATAAATTTCCCTGTAACATCTGAATTTTACTGTTAGAAGACTGAATTTGCTAAGTTTTTGACATTTTCTTGGCATTCATGTGCAGTTTTGTTGGATCTGGTTTAAGTGTTCTACATTATATAGACAGATGTAAGAGCACGTGAACAGTAAACTTTAGTATTCACAAGCGTATACACTTTTCTAAAGTGAAATGCTCCAGCTTGCTCAATTAACAAGGACGGATTCAGCTGATGCTTACAATGTTAGATCAAGGGCAAAAATAGCCAAGAATTGATGCAGTTGATTTTTTTTTCTGGATCCCTCTTCACCACTGTCAGACGGGTCTCCACAATCATTTGGCTGAGTATTTTGAGACGTGCTTGTTGTATACATCAGTTGTAATAATCTGTTCAGTATTCATTGTTGAAATGAACTGTTGATGTATGTGCCCCTTTTATTTCAAACGAAGGTAAGAGATAATGTGTGAACCACATATTGTTCTGTGTGTGTGTGTTTGTTTGTTTGTTTTTTTTTTATTATTATTAGTAGTAGTATTTTAATTTGAGCTGTTTTTTGTTTGTTTGTTTTTATTATTATTATTATTATTTTAATTTGACCTGTTTTAAGGTTAATGGAATAAGTGTTGCGGTTTATACTTTTTTTTTCAACCAAAATTATTCAATATTGGTCTGTGTATGATTGTAGGCAGAGATTGATGAAACCATCAAGAGGATACAAGCCCATAAAGGTGTCACTGGTGTCATCATTTTCAACAATGATGGTAAGCTTGAAACTGTTCAACTGTTGTAACACTACAGATAATCTGAGTCAGTTCAGTGTTTTCTCTGCAAGCGATAATCCAGAATCATACACACATAATACATGATCTGTAATATGAAATAGTGCTTTGCAGGGTTTCGAGAAATTGTATAAAAGATATCCATTCAGCTGGGAGGGGGGGGGGTGGGGGTTAACAAAAACAAGTAACTTGGTAATATCTCCTTGTCATTTCAAAACCATGAGTTTTATTTAACACAACACACTTTTCTTTCAGACTCCTTTGCAGTCGTGTGACTCTGTCGGATCTCATGTCACTCTTTAACAAGCCCTGTTTCCACTTTCCTGTATTGTAACTAGCTCCCTCTTGCTTATCGCAGTTCTTCTATTCCATGTTTGCATATGCTCATATGTACCTTTGTGTTGTTTGTATGATGCATTTTTTGTCCTTTAGTTAATGAATGACATGAATTCACCTCTTCTCTTATCAATTCATTTGTGTGCATCAATTAAATCTATGTGAGTTAAGTATTCAGCTGTTCCTGACCTGTCTTTGAAGTTTAAGAGCTTAGGGCTTTCTTGGATGTCAAAGAAAGAAATGTATGTAATGACAAATGCATATAAACTTTGTAGAATTTCTTTCGAATACTCATTCACTTGAAATATAACTTGCAGTTATTTCCTTCTTGTAATATTTATACCTGATTTCCCAATTTATAGCAGCAACAAAATGAAAATTGAGAGTATTGAATCTTGGCTCAATCAGTACATTACATTCATACATATATCTATCAATTTGTGTATGTATGTTAATATGTGTATATATACGTTTGCATGTATCCTGGTAATTATCCATTCAAGATAGTTTGTCAGCAGCAGAATTCTTGAATTTCTGGGAAGAGTTTAGATGGGCCCAATGCGAACATTTCCATTCCATGGATGTTATATAATTGTTGCAGGAATTCCACTGAGGACAACAGTGAATCCAGAGCAAACTGTGCAGATCTGTGGGCACATCCACAACCTGGTGTCCAAGGCCAGGAACACAATCAGGGAACTGGACAGCCAGAATGAACTCACCTTCCTGCGACTGCGTTCCAAGAAACACGAAATCATGTGCGCTCCAGGTGAGAGTTTTTTTGTAAGCAGATCAGTCATCTGTTGGTTTGCTGCTTTTTATTGTCCATGGTTTTTGCATTTTAATCTTTGCTGTAAAGTGCCACTTATTCTTCTGTCAGGTAGCTACATTTGTTGAATCTCATTTAACACACAGGAATTTTGAAACCTCTGTTCAGGCCTTTAGACCTTTTGGGAAATGAAGAAATCTTGAGAAATGGCTTCCAGTAGTTGTGAAACAGACTTTTTGCATAGAAAAAGCAGTAAAGAATATCAGAGTACCTCAGGATTTGTTTTTTAATGTGATTTTCCACTGTTCAGCCACTTACATCTCAGCGCTTAGGCCTGTGTGACTATGTCACCTACAGTGTGGAGGATTTTATTCAACTGAATAACCAGTCCTTCGTATTCATTGACCTCATGTAAGTGGTCAGTCAAGTTTTGACCACACGTTACGAAACTGTCTCAGAATTAGCTCTGTTAAC
Source organism: Conus betulinus (assembly GCA_016801955.1). Taxonomy (NCBI): domain Eukaryota; kingdom Metazoa; phylum Mollusca; class Gastropoda; order Neogastropoda; family Conidae; genus Conus; species Conus betulinus. Next base: position 826,496 of record JADBJO010000167.1, read on the forward strand.
TTTTAAGTCGTGCATGTGTTCAAAACCACCTTGGATTAGCAGCAATCTAGCTCACTTGACCGACGTTATTCAACTTCTTTCTAAGGTCTGATGAAGAGACTGTAGTTTAGGATGACCTAAGAGACAACAGAGCTAGATCACCACTGTTCCACAATGGATGTTCTGTGCAAAAATGTGAAGCTGGTGTGAGGAACAAACAACAAAAGAAGTGTTGAAAACAGATGATCACATTCTCGCATTTTTTTTTTTTTTTTTTAAACCTTCATATGATCTGGTGCTGAGAGATGAAGCTGAAAGTTGCTGAATAGTGGGCCATCAGCATTAGTTTTGCCAAAGGAGGATCACACCACCAAAAATTATTTTTCTGTTTTGTATATAAAAAAAAAAAAAATCCTGTTTTGTCCAAGGCTGGTAGAAAAGAAAATTCTTGTTCAGATACCTGAACTGATGATTGTCACTGCAACCATCCTCAGAATCTTTAAGGAGAGATGAAATATGTAGATGTTTGAAGTTAGTCACGACTGGAGATATTGCCAAATCTTTTGGGGCTTTTTTTTTAAATTTTTTTTTTTAATCTAAACGTCTTCGTATGTGTTTTGGCTCTTCATCCAATTGTCTGTTCTTTCAAATTAAAAATTTACCATGAAATATTCTTCAGTTTATCCAGCAAATCGACTCTTTAGGAATCTTTTCTTGTTAACTAAATGCAACATGTTGTTTTAGTTTTGTGTTCTCTGTGGAGAGAGATGTAGTGCTTGTTAAAGTCTTGAAAAGTGGTCACAAGAAAAACGGCAATCAAAGGAAGGAAACTTGCATGTAAACCAGTATCACATGGTCAAACTTTTAACTTTTTTTTTCCTCAAACTATTGGCTTTCTGAGGTTATTTATTTGTTTAGCAGGTAAGGCGATACAAGTATACGCATTTATTTTAGGTTTTTTTTTTATTTTCATTTTTTATTTATAAGTATGACATACTTCAAAGCCATTCTCATCTTTTACGGCCCATCCAGGTTGTATCAAAAGAGAGATTCCCCTGGACATCCTGTGTAGTAATTCTCACCACCCATCACCCGTTCATTCAAGGAACATTTGAACCACATAGGATTAATGGGTGAAAGTGAAAAAGCAAACATTCATATTTGCTCGCATTTCCAAATTTTTTACACATTTTTTCCATTTCAAAAATCGTTCCCCAAATCACAAATTGATGAAAAATCCAGGATGTTGGGGAATCGTGTATAGAAAAAGGTTGATGAAGTATTGCTTTCTGAAGCCAGAATGGTGTTCTGCTAGTGTTTGCAACTGTATGTTGTGGAAAATAGATTTTCTTCACTTGAAGCAGTGACAAATAGAAATACTTTGAGATCATACCTGTATGTTTTACCCCCTGTCTGTGAAACTTCAACTCCAGAAGGTTGTCAGCTGTTTCATTTGGTCTTGTATGATAGGTAACAATGGGTTGGTTTGTTTGATTTTTGTTGTTAAAAAAGAAAAGTTAATAACATCAATTTTTTGTTTCAGTTCTTTAGATTTCAGTTTTTCATTTCTGTTACACATCATTTACATGTGAACTATCTAAAACTAATACATCTTGACTTTTTGTAGTTCAACTAATCTGTGTCATTTATTTGACAGCATATTATTGAAATGCCAATGTTTGTGTGCATTTTTCTTGCAGATAACGAGTACATGATGGTGGTCATCCAAACACCGAAAAATTGTGTGTGGATGATGGAAGCGGAGTTTTTTTCATGGGTTGATCTCTCAGAGGGTTTTTTTTTTTTTTTTTTTGCTAGACCAAGATGTACAGTTTTGAATGACCATGCATTTATGGACAAAAATCATAAGCATATTGTGTGAATGATCATGCATTTACAAAAAAAAAAAAAAAATTGTAACTATCAAATCGTGTTTCTAAGTCCTTTTTTTTTTTTTATTGTATTATTTTGACTCTACAGAGCATATATATACATGTCAATCCATTTGTTTTATAGCTTGGTCTCTTGTTAACCTCACTCATCTTACCAATCGTGTGTCAAGTACCTCCGACTGTTTATCTGTTGTACAATGTGAATAAAAGCATTTGACATCATGGAGTGTGGTCTTCATTTGAAAGTATTCGCTCAGAGCCCTTGTACGTATTAGGGAGGGGGGGGGGGGGGGGGGGGGGGGGTGTGTGCAGAAAGTAGAGGAGGGGGTGAAGCTGTAAGAAAATGAATATTGTGACAACTTACCTGACAGTGATGATGCCTGCATGGCCTTTGTGGAGGGAGCGGGCCTATGTTTGCAAACCACATGTCTGCACATTGGTCAGTGCCAGGCATCTTCATGACTTCATATTCAACATGTGATTTATTTGCAAATCCTGTCAGTGAACTGCGATTAATTGCCAAGACATAAGCAGCACCACTTTCGTGCAGACTGTCCTGATTTAATACTTAAGCTCTACAAATTTCAAACAAAGTGATCATATGCCGCAAAGCAGAACAAACGTTTCAAGTTTGTTTTTTTTTCATTGCAAGTTGTGCAATTTTTAGCTTTTACATTCATTGAAAACAAGGAGCAACTTTCAAACATTAGATACAAGCAGTTAGAAGGAAGAAAGCAGTAGTAATGAAAGGTAGGTGGAAAAAAAAGATTAGATGCAACACTGCCAGTTGCAGTTTGGATGTTGCCTCAGTTGAGAATGCATCATCTGCTTCCTTCAGCCATGTACAGTGACACTGATGAGAGGCAAGACACACAACAGTTGATAGATTCAGTCATCTTCCACTGATGGCTACGCGGTCCCCGTGTGGCATGGAAAGCACACAGCTGTTGCATTATTACTACAGCACTGACCGAGTGCTAAGCCGTTTTAGAATAACTTATTTGTTGGAAAAAAATTATTGACTTGTTCCCAGCAAAGCACACATTTGAGTGTGTGCCTTAGCCAGTGTGTGTCATGATGATGCAGACTTGTAGCATGGGAGCCACACATACGAAACTTTTGTTTGTAGGGAGCATGGCCAACTGCCACGCATGCACAGAAATCAAGGTAGAGGGGAACCCCCTATTCATTTTCATAACTGGTCTAATTAGAAAATTCTGGACCATAGCAAGCACCATGGAACACCATTAAGTGACTTTGCACCTATGCAGCATCTCCGGCGGGTTGCCTTCTGGCAAGCCAGTATCAACTGCTTCCCTTGGACTGCACGTAACAGAGCTACGACAGGACTAACATAGGTGTGGCTGTGTAAGATTGGACCATAGTGAGGTGCAGAAGAGCGATGCCATTGACAGGGGATGAAAAATCGGACAGAAAAAAAAATAAAGGCCAAAAGAATATGCAGACCCAGATGACAAAATTCAGTAAATGTGATTTGACATTACGTAAAACTTTCAGTGATAATCCTTTTTTTGTCGATTGGAATGCTGAGAAGTCAACCGCTCTTACACAAATGCATGCCAACTGTTTTTCAAAAAAATAAATCACAAGGACATCTGTTTTGGGTTGTGTGAAACGTTAATTATTTTCAAATTTGCATTAAAAAACTGAAAAGATGTTCAGTCAATTGAACTCTCAATATATGCATTAAGTGTAATATGAAAGAGTATGTAATGTATATCACAATATCTATTAAATGTCATGTGAAAGAGTGTAGCGTCCATCACAGTGCATGCTTCTATTCTAGCATCACTTCCAAACTCTATCAAGCATGTTTATATTTGTTGATTTCACTTTGGATCATTTGATAGGAAATGTTGGCAGACAAGACCCGTTTTATAAATTGACATCCACTCATTCTTGATCAAATTGAGCACACAAACTTTGTTGGAAAGTTTGTTTTTTTTAATCATTATTCTGCAGGAGACCATTCTAAAAAAATAATAATAGAAAGGGTTGTATATGTTAGAGATATGCTTTGTATATACCCTAGAGAAGTGGCAATACAAAAAAAGTTATTGCAAATATAAAAAAATCATAAAAACAAAATTTACATTACCTAAAGTCTTCTTTTAAAAAATCTTAAAGATTTTTCATACAGTTAAACCTATGATGTCAAAATGCAAAAGCAAAACCAAACAAAATGAACAGTGACAAAAAGATCCCACCTACTCCCAAACACAATCATTCTTTAAAAAAAAAAAAAAAGCTTTATGGGTTTACACGATCATAATAATCTCACATTTCCACTGAATGTAACAGATCTTCGCTAAGGACATCATAAGGATTGGCTGTATGAAAGCAACAACAAAAAGAATACTGTGTGAACAAAAAATTGGGAATGGACATGTCAGAAATCCCTGGCCCAGGCAGGGTTGGGTTTTTTTCTTTTTCAAGCCAGCTCTTCTTCACCCTCGTCCTCATCAAACTCTCCCTCATCTTCAGCAGTGGCATCCTGGTACTGTTGGTATTCAGAAACCAAGTCATTCATGTTGGACTCAGCCTCTGTAAACTCCATCTCATCCATGCCCTCACCAGTGTACCAGTGAGGAAGGCCTTGCGACGGAACATAGCAGTGAACTGCTCTGATATGCGCTTGAACAGCTCCTGGATTGCTGTAGAATTACCAATGAAGGTAGCCGACATTTTCAGTCCGCGGGGAGGGATGTCACAGACAGCAGTTTTGACGTTGTTGGGGATCCATTCCACAAAGTAGCTGCTGTTCTTGTTCTGCACGTTCAGCATCTGCTCATCCACCTCCTTCATGGACATGCGGCCACGGAAAATTGCAGCGACTGTCAAGTAGCGGCCATGACGAGGGTCGCAGGCAGCCATCATGTTCTTGGCATCAAACATCTGCTGGGTCAGCTCAGGCACTGTAAGAGCACGGTACTGCTGGGACCCACGAGAGGTAAGGGGAGCAAAGCCTGGCATGAAGAAGTGCAGACGAGGGAAAGGGACCATGTTGACAGCCAGTTTGCGCAGATCGGCATTTAACTGGCCAGGGAAGCGCAGACATGTGGTCACTCCAGACATGGTGGCCGACACGAGATGGTTCAGGTCACCATACGTGGGTGTGGTCAGCTTCAGGGTGCGGAAGCAAATGTCATATAAAGCTTCGTTGTCAATGCAGTATGTTTCATCTGTGTTTTCAACAAGCTGATGGACTGACAGAGTTGCGTTGTATGGCTCGACCACCGTGTCGGAGACCTGCACATAAATACAGCCAGTTGGTTAAACCACAAAACCATAACACAGGTATTATAGCTATGTAGGTAAGTGAACAAACAAAATCGAACCAATAAGGGTTCAAAGCCAAGACTTTGTTGGTAGCTGTCTGCATATCCACGGGTCGGGCTTTCAGACTAAAATACAAAGGTGCCACTATTATAAATTGTGCAAATGTTTGGCATGGCTATGCAATCATGAGCACACGTGTTTGTATAATGTATGCACAAACATCTGCCTAAATGCGTACTTCTCTGAGGAACAGCAGTTCAAAAGGTGATCATTTACAAATACATAAGAAGCAGGTACAAAGGAATGGGGATTAGTTTGGCAACAACATTAAATTTATCATTATATGGATCCCTCACAAACGACAGGCATTGGCAGCAGTTGTAAACAGTACTAATCGACTGTGTGCATGTATGGGTGTGCACATGCATGCAAAATCCACTTTTTCTTTCAATATATTGAACTGTTGTTTACTAGTTACTGCTGACTATTAATGCAGAGTGAGTATGTTCAATTCATTTATGACTGCTGTTATGGACTGAGAGCTCAGTAAATCATGTCTATGAAGTATAGCACCAACCAACCACTTTTGATTACAAGTTCAGCTTCCAATTCCATGCCCTTTTCTGTAGAATCTGTTAGCCTGATCAAATAAATACAGAACAGACTGAAAATGATCCAATTATAATGCATGTATGAAAAACAGTGCTCCCTGATTAACCTTTCTATGAAGCTAAACATGAACATACAGTGAATGTTCCTCCATGAAATGAAGGTTATATTCTCCCATGAAATGAAGGTCATATTTTCACCTTGTAATGAACTATGACATCAAGGCACCTAGTTCATTCAGATTACGACTCGTTACCAACAACAGGAACATGACATGCACCTAACAATTCTGTTCAATACAATGATGCAAGATATCAAGAGTGTTTTATACACAGCTTGTATTTATTATACTCCCTGCTGGCTAAGTATAATCACCATGTTAAATTCCTGCAAGTTGGCCAGTTTGCTAGCTCTGTTAGTCATATTTTCTATAGCTAGCAAAGTAAATAAACATCGCTTCCTACCACCTTACATCTGTAGCAGACAGTGCAGATTTGCTTCCTGTTCATTCTAGAACCAACTAGAGGGACCCCCATAGCAATATCCGAGGGGGAAAAAAGAAGCTATAATGGTGAAATTACAGTTATACTTAGCTTAATATATTTAAGCATAAATGTGGTTATTTTAGCATCATACACAGAAACAGGCCATAGCTTGCGGAAGTCATACATGTGGTACATTACATGAACAGCTTGTTGAACTATCATGCCAAACAAAATTACAAATTGGACATCTCAAAAATCCAGTCAATCTGCACTAAATCTGACTTGACAGATATACACGCACAAACAATTCTCAAATTTCAGACTCCAAGATTACATCTCCAGCAAACAGAAATGAAAATCAACATTAAAATGTTTTAGACATTAAATCATAGAATAGGAAATAACTTAGTCATTTGTGATAGAATTTTTTTATTTAAAGTTTACAAATTTTAACTAAAGAGCTAACAATGAAATCTTTCAAATCGGTCTTCTCTCAATGCTACAAACTTCCAGATGTACACAACTTGACATCGTTCACACAGATTTTCATAAAATGTTTAGAATTCATACACTGCCGAAGCAAAAACCAGTAACTACATTACTCTGTTGGCTATGATCTTTGTGACTGAAGCTCGTAAGAAGTTTGAATCCCTTTACGTCCCTAAATACTCACCTTGGGGGATGGTACAACAGAGAAGGTGTTCATGATCCTGTCAGGGTACTCTTCTCTGATTTTGGAGATGAGGAGTGTTCCCATGCCAGAGCCAGTTCCACCGCCCAGCGAGTGTGTAAGCTGGAAGCCCTGCAGACAGTCACAACTCTCGGATTCTTTCCTCACAACATCCAGGACTGAATCAACCAACTCTGCCCCTTCAGTGTAGTGGCCTTTGGCCCAGTTGTTCCCTGCTCCAGACTGTCCGAAAACGAAGTTGTCTGGACGGAAAATCTGCCCAAAAGGTCCCGAGCGAACCGAGTCCATGGTGCCAGGTTCAAGGTCAACAAGTATGGCCCTTGGGACATACTTCCCACCTGCAAAATGAGAAGAACACATCAGCCTGTCTGTAGATCTTGGAACACTCTTGATGTTACCAAATGCCAACATCTTTCAGCATGCAATTTTGCTAAAAAATTTTTTTATCTTTTTTTAAATGCTGACCCGTTTACGTTTAATTGCTACTGGTGTATTTTTCTTTAACAGAAACATGTATGTTTTCCACAAAGAATATGTACAAATCTTCCAGTTTTTTGCAAATGCAGGGGGGGGGGGGGGGGTGTGTGTGTGTGTGTGTGTGTGCGCGCGCAGCATTTACTGTCATCATGCTACAAAAGATAGATGGATACCTGATCTTGTAGCAACTATGGGAAAAACAGGTTCTTCCAACACAAGTTACTTTCAAACCCAATTAATTTATCATCGTATCCTGGCAACAAAGCATGCCTTTCTGTATTTCACAGCCTATAGACACCACTTTTGTTCCTTCATATAGGCAAGTTGCTGAAAGAACCAAACGCAGCCTGACATGATTTTAATCTCAAGGTATTAGCGAGAGTTGTTGCTCTTTGGTCAAGACACCAACACACCAAGATGACTGAATTCGGTTAGTGCTATTAATACTCAAGAACTTTCTTCCCTCCTGCACATTATTGTCTTATTTGTTGCTTTTGTCATATTTCCGCCAAACATGTAAACAAAACATGGTCAGACAACATGGGTAAAACCGTCTGAAAAATGCCCAAATGCAGCTTGTTAATCACTCCTGAAAGTTTAAGAACAAAACTTCCTTTTATCAGACCAAAATCAAACATTCTGTGCCCACTCTAATTTAGGAGTTGAGTAAGGAGGGTGGGGGAGGGGGAACAGGGTCAACTGGTGTTTCTTCATGTATTGAATCTAGAATTATTCTTTACTTGTTATGTGCCCATTGAGTTCGAAGCAAATGTAATTACAATGTTAACTAGGAAGTTATAGTAATTCCACTGTGATTTGTAAACTATCATTTCAGAGTGTTATCCATCGGTAAAGTAGTAACATCATAGCTCTTTGTTCGATACATGGGTGAAAGCAACCACTTTAGATGATACTGAAAGAAAAACCTCAAATCAGTGCCTAAAAATAAAAAAAATCCGTTTAGATACTTGGAAAGATGGAGACAGGAAATTCAAAAGTGCTTCTTTCTTTCAAAAAAGAAATCTATTAAAGGAATCTTTTGTCATTTGGGGTCTCTTCTTTAATCACAAACTCAACACTTCTACCCTGTTTATCCATTTCACTATCAATCATAGAAAATGGTGCTGATACAAGAAAAGCAACTAAAGTATCGCTCCATGCTTCTAATTCCAACTATAAGCAATTCAGTCTTTCACGAAATATTTCCACTCCTTTAAAGAGAAAGTTAATTTCTCTTCTTACAATTTCGAATGAAACATTTCTTTACAAGTAATCTTTTCTGACGACAGAAAATGTCCTCATCAAAATCATGCTTAGTTTTACATCAAAGGGAAAAACTGCCAGTTTGCCAACATCACTCAACTCAGAGTTTTTGCGTCAAACTTCAGTCACTCATGTCCTGATAACCACTATACACAAGCCCAAAATTCTTGTGACCTACAACATGTTAAGCAACTCTGTTGCGTTCAGCCTTATTGTCTTTCTACCCTGTGCAGTTGTGTGCTTTTGTCAAGTTACAATTATACCCATAAATGATTTTCACATTTTTTTTTCAACTTTTCCAAACAATCCCAACAGAGACTTTCTGATTCTAAAAAAAAAAAAATATTAAATATACTCCCAGTGTCACTGCATGCTTACAAAAGTAATAACATTAATACCAACTGAAGTATTGTACCTTTGATCTACAAACCCAGCCCAGAACATTTCTGTAGACCTACCTGTCGCCTCATTGTAGTAGACATTGATGCGTTCCAGCTGCAGGTCAGAGTCGCCATGATAGGTACCAGTGGGGTCAATGCCATGTTCATCGGAGATCACTTCCCAGAACTGAAAAAAAAAAAAGTTGAAATGGAGAAAGCCTTAACTTAAGAATTATTTATTTGAAAGAAAAAGGAAGGAAAAAAAAAAAAGGGGGGGGGGGGGGGGGAGAGTACTCTTGAAACAGAAGAAAAAAGGACACATCACAGATGAGTTGGGCTGAGGAGAACAAAAGTTGAAAGGGGGAAAGATGTTTGAGGAAAATAGTCACTCAGCACAAGACAGTATTTTTTCATTGCTCCAATCATCCTTTTACTGACCCATTTTCACTATCCATATCCCTATTTAATGATCCATCGCCTACCAGTCTACTAATGATTCATCCTTCTCCATCCGTCATGTTACCAGCATTTCATTTCCATAGTTTTATTTGGTAAGGCTTGTGCACTACAATGCAGCACTTGGCAGCATCTGCTATAGCAAAAGTTGTCACCATTTACAAATTAAGTGTTTTCATTCAAGGCAGAAAAAAAAAACCTTGTTGTTTTGTGATACGAAGTAACTGTGACTGGGAGCTGTCTGTTAAAATTTTAATACAGTTGAGAGCAATTTAACCACCAGGACCAGATTTTACACTGCGCCGATAGCTGTCTTAGACTTAAGTTAGAGTCTTGTGACTTCGAATGAGGAGATAATTATTTCAGAGATAACTATCATCCCGGGAATAACCATATTTGTACAGAGAAAAAATGTAAAAACCGATGGCTTTTATGAGCACTATGTTTGCAGATCCCATGTTACCGAGTAAAAAATGAATAAACTTACTAAACAAAACTTCCTGAGAAAACAAAATGGGAGCATCTTTTTTCGCGGGTCAAACTATGAATATGCATCACTCTGTGATTCTCCATCAGTCAAGTGTCACTGATGCTGCGAGTCTAAACATGTATATATATATATATATACACACACACACACACACACATATATATATATATATATATATATATATATATATATATATATATCTGCTGAGCATCACATAAGTAATAATATACTATATAGTGTGTTAAAAAAAAATACAAGGAAAATTTCAGTTTGTTCCTTACTTTAACCACTAGTGTTCCTGATGAAAAAAACTGGGGGGGATGGGCATACTACACTACAAGCATATTCATTTAACTGCTCCTGCTAGGCTTGATCATGCAGCTATGAAAAACTCTCTAAATATTTTCTTTCAGCAGGCTGCCATTCGATTCATTGTGAATGCTGCTCTCAGCAGCCTGGCAACTGACTGAGACTACATGACCATTTAAACCTGGCGCTTTTGTCCATCTACTTACAGGACTAGGAACAACTTGCTGCAAAAACAAAATTGGGCACCATTATTGCAAGGTGTTTGTTCCATGGTGATTATTCCTCAATATCAAGCATAATATTTATGACAGGCACCAAATACAGATTTAAATATGCTGAAACATCATCATTTGGATTTTATGTTCCAGTTTTGCAAGTGATTACCTTTTATGAGAGACAGAGAGAGAGAGAAAGAGCAAACAAAACATTTATTTAGGCAAAGGAATAAGCACAAGTCGTAGGTTTTTTTTTTCATCCAACCATCAAAGAAAGGAAAGATGACTGCAAATGAAAAAAAAAAAAACATCACACAGAACTGCAAATCAACATATATACAACAATAAACACACAACAGTTCACAATGATTGATACAATAAATATTTAAAAGACAGTGTGGGAGGGACAAAAGGATGCAGAGAAAGAGAGAGAGGGGTGGGAGAAACTGCATGAGAAGAGAGTCTCTGACAGGCAAGACAAAGCATTCTCTGTTCTTCAACCAGAAAAGAAAAGCATGTATACTAGTCGCATAAAGTTAAGCACAGTTTACATGTACCCGCATAATTTCCAAAAAATATAAAAGCCACGATTTTGAAATTGGGAACAGATTTAATTCATTATCTTGTTCCAACGTACATTGAATTTCATTGGGATCGAATGAACGGTTGTTGATTTACAGACAATTAAACAGAGGATGGGTCGAAATCAAAGTTCGCAAAATCTGTTCAGTTCACAAAATCATTTCAATAGTGGGTGTGGCCACCGCCATTGGCGAGACATTCCACGCAGCGACTCCTCATCGAGTTGACCAGTGTTCTGATGACCCTCTGAGGGATTCTCTGCCATTCCAGTTGCAGCATTTGGAAGAGATCCTGGCGGTCTCTGGGAGGTGGATGGTTCTCCTTCACACGTCTCCCCAACTCATCCCACATATGCTCGATGGGATTGAGGTCGGGACTATACGCCGGGAAGATCATCCTGTTGATGCCGGCCTGCACAATTAAGTTTTCGGCCACCCGGGCCCTATGTGGCCGAGCATTGTGTCTTGGAAGACTGCCATGGGTCCTATCCGTTGCATGGTCGGAACAACGAAAGGCGCCAGGATTTCATCCCGATAGCGGATGCCTGTGAGGTTTCCATCAATATGGTAGAGTGGTGTCTTGTGGTGGAGGCTGAAGGCACCCCATACCATAACAGATCCTCCCCCAAAGGCCCTGGCCCTGGTCTGGCGAACAGCTGCATCAATGTAACGTTCACCAACACGCCTCCAAACTCTAGTTCGGCCGTCATTGTGTTCAAGACTAAACCGCGACTCATCTGAAAAGAGGACCTGGGACCACTGTTGTTGGTTCCATCTCACATGACGATGGCAGAAAGCTCGGCGAGCCAGCCTATGGGCTGCTAGCAGTCGTGGTCGAATAGCTGGGCGACGTGATCTGAGGCCGCCGAAGTGGTGAAGACGACGTTTCGTATGGCTTGACGGCTGAGGATGGTGTATTTTGCCATACGAAGCTGCCTTTGGATGCTGGTGGAAGTGGTATCCCGCTGCAATAGGGCCTGCCTCTCGATGAAACGATCTTCTCTGGGAGTAGTCTGCCTAGGCCGACCTGACCGTGGCCTCTCTTCAACGCTGTTGGTGGTCGCCCTAAAACGCTGATTCAGTCTAACAATAACTGAATGATGCACACCAAGTCGTCGCGCCACTTCAGCCTTTGCAATGCCATCTTGTATCCACGCAATCGCCCTGGTTTTGTCAAAGGTGCTAGTTTTCTTCGTGGTGGCATGGTGAGAAAAAGGGCTGACAGTAACCACCCCGCGCTTAAACAGCCAAAAGAAGGGGCATAAAACTCACTTGAGAGACTGCTCTTGCACGGGAAAAAAGAATTTTTCATTTTACACATCTTGTGTCGCCAGCAAGCTTGATGCAAAACAGGCACAGTTAACGCAACTTTTGCACTTTTTATCCCGCGCGGTAACGAGGTCACCAAGACCCCCGTGCGCACTACCAATTAACACAGGCTGGATTACACACTGCTGTGTGAGATTCCATCATTGGTTGCCGCATAACAAAAAAAACAATGTTTTTTGAAGGGATGAATCAACCCCCTGTGTGCAAAGGCCTGTGCTTAACTTTATGTGACTAGTATATTCCCCCACACACATGGTTTCCCTTACAAAAGTAGTAGTGCACACTAGACACACAACAGCGTCCATGCAAACCATTACAGTAACAAAACAACCAGTCTCTCCATAAATTGAAAACTTTAGTCTTCAGACAGAAAATAATTCTTAAAGAAAATGCAGCAAAGATGCTAAATTCTTTCATTCAGCTGTAGGAATCTTTTTGCCACTCTCTCGCCAGCTTCCATACGGAGACATGTGCACAAAATTTGTGGGGAAGACTAGAACCTGGAGGTGTTCATCACTTATCAAAACTTATCAGGGGTGTTCAAGTATCTTTATTTTACTGATTTTTAGTAAGTCCATGTGTGTGAATCAATTTTTGCTCATAATTCCACATCTGATGGACATAAATGTTTCACCTTTGGTTATTTTCATCACATTTCTGAGTAGTGATTGCAGTGCAGGCTCTGTAATGATCTCATATAACAATAATATAATTGTCAAGGCAAGTAATTCTAAAGGTATGGATAAACTGCAAATTAATTCCCTTGTAGTTTATAATGTTCCCTCAATCCTCTTGTGAATTTAATAACCAAATTTTGTAACTCCTGTTCAAATTTAATCACGGTAACTAGGTTTGACTGGACAGAGCTTTCTTCTTAGTTTTTCGATAATATAAATTATTATCAGAAACTTTTTTTTAACTTGCGATATCAAATACCACTGTAGTGCAAGAAAAAAATTAACACTTTAAGTTCCATAGCCTTATGACCAATGGGTCAGTGAATGGACTTTAGTTCATTTCAAGCACACAGAAGTATAACGATGAAGCCCATCTTTTTCCTTCCTCTACCTTAATCTCCCTACATAAATCTGGTACCCATGACTTCTTGAAGGACAGACAGGATTTTCAAGCCCTATAAATCTGACCCCAAAAGTGGGTAAAATACAAACCTGCCACTCAGCCTCACAGCTTTACCTTAACTTCATCATTGATTATTGGGAAAAAAAATTGATGAAAATAAATTTCATCACTAAATAAGCATATAAACATTCATGATCGCAATAAATTGAATACAGAGCTGATACCTCTGTGAACTTTTTATCTTTATGCTGACCTGTGTTACTCTGATTAAGATCTGTTCATGTTAAAACTTTCTGAGGCATATATGCATTACATTTCAATTTTTCTTACTCAATCAATCTATTTCATAAAATGATGAATATGCTCTTAATGCAATCCAAATTAATGCAATCCGTCTCCCCAAAACCTATTCACTACATAATTCAGTATTTCAACATCAACGCTCCTGCTCCTATACTTTGGATCTAGTTTCACACACTGGTCTATAATTGTCAACTATGACGGCTGACCTACAAATTTGAAGATTCACCTGGTGTTACTGGCGGCGCCATTGTCATTGCACGGATTGAGGCATTTTTCGAACTAAAAACCTACTAAAAACCGGCACTCTAAATGATTTGAATAACATCCCCGATCAACTACCGATCGCAATTTATTTCCCCGAAGGATAGCAAGTAAAACATATTCATTTTGTCAGTTTTCCCTGCCGAACAAATTTCGAACTTGGGGCACGCTTCGCGATGAAGACCGCGCTTTGTCTTTTGCTGACGCGCTCAAAACGACCCAAGCTGAACTCCAACTGACCTCGACATAGCCTCAACGGCTGAGAAAGAGCCGACGGTCAAACTTAAAGGGATGGGCGGAGCACCTGCCAATGTCATGCCCGCCTAAAAATGGTATGTGCTGAAGAAAAAAAAGAAAAAAAAACAGACACTGAAAGCGCTTGATCGCAGCATTGTAGTTGAATGTCCTTTTTTCTTTCTTTCTTTTTTTTTTCTTTAACGAAAAATTAACCACCTATCAACGAAATCATGTGAATTCAAAATGAAACGTTCCTCACTGTCCAGTAGCCGGCGACTAACACTATAACAGTAACACCGGCTTGATCGCCGGCTTTCTCTCGGATGCAGGTTCACGAATGTATAATAACTCGGATATGCTGTAGAAACAACAGTAAAAACTTACGTGAAATAATCTTTCATGCATTCTTACCTTGGCACCTATCTGGTTTCCGCACTGACCGGCTTGCAGATGAACGATTTCACGCATTTTCAAATTCTTCGTCTGGGCGGTGGACCTACTGGTAGTTGTTCAAGGGATGAAACTGACTGTCTGCTGTCGGTTGGCCCGACCTAGGCTAGCCTATCGCAGGGATGATTCAACGCAAAATTACTCCGCAGCAGCAACGTCAGCAGCAAAATAGTACAGTCTCTTTCAAAGTCATTCTGACCGACTGTCCGACATATTCTCAAGACCCTGGACAAAAAGATCAACTATGATTTCATGATTTGGTAAACTTTACTAGATCTATTAATCTACGTTTGCTTCTTCGTTTTCAAGTATGGTTGATGTCGAGCCCTCGAGACAGTGACGTCACGAGCATCACTTCATAGGAACTACTTTTAACGAAAGGAAGTGTGCTGCGCCCCAGCATTACGTCATTGGTATGCAGAGGATGGTGAGTTGAACGTGTGCCAAGATACGACTGCGCAAGGACAGACTGGGCAACAAAAAAACAGAGAGAGAGGGGGGGGGGGGGGGGGGGGGGGGGGGGGGGGAGACAGACAGACAGAGAGAGAGAGAGAGAGATGAAAAGAGAGTAGGCTGTACATCTGTGTTGAGCCGGTCTATCAACAGCTGCCGCAACAGTGACTCACTCAACATCGGCTGTTGTAAATCCGGATCAGCCAGTAGCACGTGTTGTCGAGGCCGGTATCACATGTACTGAACCTGTTCTGTATCACTTACTCCCTCGAAGCATGTTAACTGCCCATGCGAACACTCTGCTAAGCTACCGGACGAGTGTACTAATTTAAGCTTTAGTTTGGGCATTCACTGAGTCAGTGGATATGTAGGCCTAATGCTAACACCAATCCTAAACGTGAAAATTTCTGTCTCTGTCTTTCTGTCTGTCCCTGTCTGTCTGTCTGTCTGTCTGTCTGTCTCTCTCTCTCTCTCTCCCTCTCTGCGTGCGTGTCTGTGTGTATGCGCGCGTGTGCGTGCATGTGTGTGTGTGTGTGTGTGTGTGTGTGTGTGAGTGTGTGCGTGTATGTGCGCGCGCGCGCGCGCGCGCGCGTGTGTGTGTGTGTGTGTGTGTGTGAGTCACAGGCACTGACACGAACAGTTCAACATGTCAATGGAACAGCCCGGCAGCCAGGCACTAACAGCTGCTGGTGCACATGCACACGTGCGCGCGCGCGAGTACACACACACACATACACCCACACCCACACACACACAGACACACACACACACGCACATACATAGTACATCAGCACACATACTAAAACAGCATCAAGCTATCACACACACACACACACACACACACACACACACACACACACATCATGTCGGCACACACACACACACACACACACACACACACACACACACACACGGCGCCCGCGCTTGTGCAAGCGCGCGCGCGCGCGCGCACACACACACACACACACACACACACACACACACACACACACACACCACTTGTGTGCACGCACGCGCGCACTCTCTCTCTCTCTCTCTCTCTCTCTCTCTCTCTCTCTCTCTCTCTCTCTCTCTCTCTCTCTCTCTCTATGACGCACTCCTCTACATCATTGTCCGAGCTGATGACAGCTGAGACCCAGAGGCGGACTGTGACTCACTCAGGGACTCGCTGAGCATGACCACAGGGGGAGGAATGAGATGTGTTTGTTGTTTGTTTTTTTGCTCGCATTCACAAACACAAGTGGGCAGGATCGAAGGTGAGCTCACGTTTTTGTCAGCAGTTGTGGTTAAGGCCGGCTGCTGCGCATTCCACAGACTATGCATCACACTTTCAAAAGGATAATTGTATGTTTGTGTGTCTAAGGGTGGTGGGGGGGGTGGTGGTGGCAGTCACGGGTATTTGAGCCGTGTTTGTTTGTTCGTCCGTTTGTTTGTTTGTTTGGGTCAGCTTTCGTTGAAAAATGACTCGAAAGAAATGTATGCATTTCATATGGTACGGGAGGGAAAATAGCGCTTGGAGGCGGGGACCGGCAGAAAGGTTGATGTGGCTGGGGCCTTAGAGAGATGGTCACACACACACACACACACACACACACACACACACCCTGCCAGTCCTCACACTCTCTTCCTCCAGATCAGTCAAGAATGCTTCCTGTCCAGTGGTCGCCATGAGCCGACAGAGCACGAGTATCTTCAGCCTATTTGAGAAGCAGACTTAAAGAGTCGACAGGCCCGATATACACCCCTTTGCACCCGGCTTTGCTATACGCAACATCGATTGTCTGCACGCTCGCGATTCTGTACCCCAAAAAAGTTATTTAAAAAAAAAAAAAAAAAAAAACTCAGGCTTTAGCCTACTGCAGACAGGGTCGTCATGACTCGTTTTCTTGATACACGCGAGTACTGTGACATGTTAGCATACAACTGGCGGCCACAGCCCCGCGGATTGCCAGTCAGGATTTGTTATTCCTACGTTTGTTTTTGTTTTTTGACCGTTCAAATGAACAGCTAAACGTTCTGCTGACTTGATTCCTCAGTAAGCCTACGTGCGCTTAAACACTCGAAAATCGATAAACATTATGTATTTAAACATAAAATAGCGATTGTTCGAACCGTATGATGGTATCTGACAGACGAACGATGCGCTGACCACCATAGGCAAAACTGGAGAACGGGAGTGTAAACCATAATTATGGGCAAAGTACTCGTACAGGTCGACACGCTTGTCAGGAGGCGACAACATGAGAGCTCTTACAGCCGGAGTGAGTGGGACTTCCGACACCCATTCCGTATCAACTTACACAGTTACGGTGTGCTTCGTTGTTATCGCCTGGCCGACCCGCACAGGGACTTTTCCGGCCGTCGGCGAAGCTGTCACCACATGGGGCCGAATGGTCTTGTCATATCACAGTTGGCGCGTCACTGAGTTACACACCGTATAACATGCTAACTCGTACGTTTTAACGGCATCCTTTGGGCTGATGATACTAGGCTATGCGAGGATACTGTGTCAAAAAGAGTAATCCTCCTCCTCCTCCTCGTCATCATCATCATAATCATAATAACAACAATGATAATGAAAAATGTTTTTTAAACATCAAAAACCTATATTGTGTGCGAACAAGCAACTGAATGGACAACTAGTATCCAATCTCACAGAATGTACGGTCTTGCGACATAGCCGACATTATGCAACAAATTTTATGCCAAGCTATGTATTGTAACTGACATAGAAGAAAAAAAATGCGGAGAGGACAAAGACTGGTGAAAAAGAGTACGGATCACAATCATGGCAGAAAAACAGTGGATTTGCAATGAAGAAAGACTCATCAAATATATATATATATATATATATATATATATATATAGAGAGAGAGAGAGAGAGAGAGAGAGAGAGAGAGAGAGAGAGAGAGAGGCGGGGGGTGGGGTGGGGGACGGGGGTGGGTGGGTTATAAGCACATGATTTGCTTAAGGCAGTGAAACAAGTCGTACTGAGTTTCCGCCACGATCCCCTTGAAAGCCATTGTCTCCAGTCAAACCACTAAACTACGGACTAGGATGTTTATGATCCTTCTGTTACCTCATACGTTCTGTGCTCCAAAGCCTGCCATTTCGGAAATTATACGTTCGGTCTAAGGTGAAGGACAAACAGATGAACTTCAACGGCGACTGTGTTGTCTGACAGCAAGTGACTGAGACCTGCTGATTATACATAGAAACTGTGTCAGTCAACTATGTCTCCCGTCCTCAGAACTTCACTCAAAAACATCAGTAAAAAAAAAAAAAAAAAAAAAAAAAAAAAAAAAAAAACTTAGTTGCTCTGCCTTCGTTTCCATTCACCTCAAAATTGTCTAGTCATCACCGAGACTGTTGAGAATCCTGCCAACAGACGTTGAAACTCAGACCAGAACATAACTCCTTTCCAACAGGGTCTTGACAGAACACCACCCACCCCACCCCCACCCCCCCCCATCCACCGATCCACCCACGGTGGCGAAGCTGGCATGACCAGTGTCTTCTTACATAGATCAACAAACAAATGGGCGCATTCAATCACCACTCAAGTAAACGCAGAAGAGAATGAGATTAACATACATTTCTAATTTGCATGCTCTTTAACAAGTCGTAATAGTCTGGATGCGTTTCTCATGAAAGTCTACAAGCTGAGCTACCCCCAGTTCGTGAGAAACCTTTGACTGAGGCCAAACCTGGAAACTATGACAGAACAATTAGGGTACAACCGTTAAGCAGGCTAAAAAAAAAAAAAAAAAAAAAAAAAAAAAAAAAAAAAAAAACCAGTTTTAGTTTTAAGGAAGGAAAAGTTCTTGCAAAGATGGCATGTGGCCCATCAAAGGGCGGAGCAGTCTGTTTGACCTTGGCGGCAGAGGTCTGCCAAAACTACCTTTCCAAGCTGACGTGTGTTTTGTGCACAAAGCCGATTTTCTGTGGCGGATGCTCTGCTGAAGTAACCACAGTTCGTAAGAAAGGTTCTAACAGAGACAGACCAACCAAGTTTCGTGGAAAGCCGACCTCTTGTGAGAGATGCTGTAATGGCACACATGACCAAAAGCGACTGATTTATGTCATACATGTGATTTTCAGCACTGATTTTGCGCGAACGCGCGCGCGCGCGCGCGCACACACACACACACACACACACACACGTACGTTCGTGCGTGCACACGCACACACATATGCACACACGTATACACATATATACACATGCTCGCGCGTGGTACGCACGCACACACAGTCTAAACTACCCCCAGTTCGTGGAAAAGCTTCAGAGGCAAACACACACACACACACACACACACACACACACACACACCACACGCGCGCGCGCGCACGCGCGCACATGCATGCACACTAGAACCAGGAACTAGACGCCACTTCACTTAGCTGTCGTCACTTACGCGATCCAAGTTAATTAATGGCCAATAAGCGGGTCTATTTGATCTCAAAGAATTATTAAGAACTTGTTACGAATGTAAGCTTTCTACTGAGCTTCCAGTGTATTTGTTAATTGTAAAAGCAACCGTTGACAAAGTAGACAATAATTCTTGAGTCCGTTATCAAATATGGGTGAACTTGCTTTAGATGAAAGGGTTCTTGAATCAAAATTCATCGGGTAATAGAACGTATATATATATATATATATATATATATATATATATCGATATATAGATGTATTTGCGTCTCTCTCTCTCTCTCTCTCTCTCTCTCTCTCTATATATATATATATATATATATATATGCGTGTGTGTGTGTGCGTGTGCGTGTGCGTGTGTGCATGTTTCATTCCGCCAAGCGGCTCCTACAGTTAGTGCCAACAATGTGACTTCATACACTGGAGTCGATGTTCATGTCGGTTATTTCCGTGATGTGAATGAGCCAGGCTTCAAATGCTGTCTGTGGTTACTACATCATGATGTGGCTCTCTTGAGAGCCGTATGGATTGCAAGCGAGTAAGCATGTCGACCAACGATGAACTGAACGACTAAAAACAAGCGAGTATGCTCAGAAGAGTCATGCAGGAAAGAAACCAAAAACAAATGTCAGTGATTGACAGAAATTATCTGCATAAAATTTCAATCCAATCGTTTCTTGTCTTGTTGTCAGTTCTAAAGGTTGTCTTAGTTGTAGTGCATTTGTAGTAGTATGTCTCTTGGTCTTCAGTACTCACGTTCTTAGCATTATGCATTGGCTGTGTTTTTCAGAATCAGAAAACCACACACACACACACACACACACACACACACACACACACACACACACAGAGAGAGAGAGAGAGAGAGAGAGAGAGAGAGAGAGAGAGAGAGAGAGAGAGAGAGAGAGAGCTGACTTTGACTTTGAGTGAGCAAAGAATAAAATGTTTACAGAGCTGGGATTTTATTCAAGACCTCTTTATGTACACTGGATATATTTAAATAGCCACATCATCACATAATTAAATGAAAACAAAATACAAGACAGTCCTACATGTCCAAAATGTACAAGAAGTATTCACATTTTTTTTTACTAATAAAAGCACAGCTATCAGAATGTTATAATAGATTTACAGAACATTTTACATGGCATGCAGACCCACACCCTCTCTCATTATTAATAACTTCTTTCTCCTCTTTAGCGCATACAAACCGAAACCTATACAAGTTGCATTCATCATCCTCAGCTGGCTTAAGTAGACCTACGAGACGAACTGATAAATTCCAATCCTTCTACCTTTCATTTCACAGCCAACCTAGAACAGCATATGAAAGTACACTAGGAACACAAACGTAATTTGAATCAAAATCCCTATCCACATACACACGCGCGCGCGCGCGCGCGCACAATTGCATATACACAACACACAATCGCACACACAAAAACACGAGAGCGCACACACACACACACACACACACACACACACACACACACACACGTGCGCGTGCGAGTGCACGCGTGCACACACACACACACACACACACACACACACACACACACACACACACACACACTCTCACACGCATATCCCAAACATATGCACACTTTCACATGAAAAGAATGTTGGCTTACACAGAGATGCAGCTCACTCACTCTCAAACACATCCACATCCTAACAGACATAATAAAGCTATATACATGCAATTCATCACACTGTGATTCGTCGTCTCTCAGATGTTTGCAAAGAACGTATCATGGATAACCCCTTGCAAAGATCTGAAATCAAGACCACCCATCTATCACAATACAGAGTAAGACACTGGCATTGAAAGTAAAATTTTCATTTTCTTTGTAGCCCAGCCGACCACCGGGGAGTCATATCAGGGCTGTTACCATGTCAGAATATTTGCATTTAAGACAAACAAAAAGGGTTTAAAAAAAAATCATTCCACCTTTACTAAAATGACTTAAAAGAAATTATGGCATACTGTTTTTTAAATTTAAAAACAAAACGGTTGCAATATACGTACGACATATAAAGAAGCAAACAATATCCATGACACGTATACAAACCAGTGCGTACTTGAAAGCACGCATACTGCACCCCCCCCCCCCTTTTTTTTTTTTAATCACACATCTTCACACACATGCGCATCATAATACTAATGAATCTCTAGCAGTATGTCTGTGATTCATCAAAATTATGGCTCGTTACTGAAATGTTTGCAATGCGTACCAGTAATACGCCCTTGCAAAGATTTGGCAGTAACATAACCCATCATGGCTCGTTACTGAAATGTTTGCATGCGTTTCCCATGGCTGGCCTTTGCAAAGATTTGGCAGCAACACAAACCACGTATCTGTTAACCGAGTAACAGACTTGCATTAAAAGTGACAATATTTAACTTCGCACATCCAATTTGCTTATAGCCCATGGACCTCAAGGGGTCATATCAGGGCTTGTATCACAGATTAATTAATTTCATATAAGGAATTACAATGTTCTCTGAACATTCTATGCATGCTAAAATATATAGCTTAAAACAGAAAATATTCTACACACACACACACACACACACACACACACACACACACACACACACACACACACACATACGTTTTCAAAATGCATACACACGCACACAACCACACACAAACGATCACCATTTAACACAAACTACCCAACCCACCCATCCTCACATACACCCGCATCCCAACGCGCTTCAGCCGAGGTATCTATCTACAATCCATCACATTATAATTCGTCACTAACATGTTTGCAATAGCTTACCCATGACAGGCCCTTGCAAAGATTTGGCAGCAACACAACCCATTATGGTTTGTTACTGAAATCTTTGCACTGGCGTATCATTGATAAGCCTTTGCACAGCCTTGACGGCATCACAACCCATGTATCTGTATACAGGGTAATAGACTTGCATTTTAAGTTAAAAACAAAATTCGTAGTAAACTTCCATTTTGCTTTTTGCCCAGGAGACCTCTATGTAGGGGTCATATCAGGACTGTTTTCATAGAATAACCGATTTCACAAAAGAAAGGCCTCTCTAAAACCTCATTCTATACATACTTAAAATAGGCAACTTCAACTTTAAAATGAGATTTATTTCACACACACACACACACACACACACACACACACACACACACACACACACACACACACACACTCTGTTCTGCACATACAACACATCTCACACGTTCAAAACACACACCGGCATCCTAACACACACCATCCAAATTTTGTATCTCCAAAATCACTTTGCAGTTCTTCACTAACACGTCTGCAATGGCAGCAACACAACCCTTTATAGTTCTTTACTGAAATGTTTGCAATGGGGTACCAACGATAGGCCCTTGCAAAGATTTTGCAGTAACACAACCCAGTATGGTTCATTACTGACATCTTTACAATGGCATACCAATGATAGGCCATTGCAAGCAAAATAAACCATGCAACTATGTACAGAGCAATACGCTGGCATTAAAAGTAAAATATTTACACTAGGTAGTCATATCACAGCTGTTACCAAGTTCAGATTATTGCATTATAAATGAATAGTAATGTTTATATAAAAAATCATTCAAAACTTCCTTACGTGACATGAAATTATTTTCTGGCATCAACAATGAAATGATTTCATTTTTTACTTCCATTTTGCTTACAGCCCATCCGACCGTAACAGGTTTATCAGGTATCAGGACTGTAACCACGGGAGTAACTCATTCCATTAAAAAGAAAAATAATGTAGAAAGAAAAGTCATCTCAAATCTCATTTAAACAGGATGAATTTAACGCAAAAATTTCTCCATACCCTT